>VYZP01021999.1:4287-53863 GCA_013400635.1 Hypocryptadius cinnamomeus
ATTCCAGGTTGCATTGACAGCAAACTGTTCTGCCTCGTAGTGTAAAGCACGGTGTGTTCCTTCCACAGGCATTTGTAAAAGTGTTTTCTCTAGCATGCATTGTTGTGGCTCCAAACCTTGCACTGGCATTGGTTGTTAGCCCTTGCTAATATGACTAACCCACAGGGAAACAAATTCTCATTTTCTATAGTCATATCAAAATACACAAAATGTCCAAATCAATTTAAATCTTTAGTCCCACGAGTGTCATAGCTACTTGTAGACCTGTAGATTGCTAGGGAAGTAGTTTACTTTGTTCTGCTTTTCTGATTGCTTCCTTCCTGTTCCTGAAGCCTTGTGACTAAAGCGCAAAGTAGATCAGCTAAAACATTACAAAACTAGCAGTGGTATAATCTATCCTGACAAAATAAAGTGAGGTAAGGTGTGGACTAGAACAAGACTTTTGTTAATAAAGTCTCTTGCCTGGAGTGATGGCTACGGGAGTGATATAAATTAATCAGATTATAGTTAATATTCTCTGTCTACTGCAAAAAAAAAAAAGCCGTAAAAACTCATAAAGACCTAATGAATAAATTGACTTTGAGCACCTCAAATAAGGAGAAATAAGACTGANTTGACTTTGAGCACCTCAAATAAGGAGAAATCAAAATGACGTTTTTTCCTATATGGCAAGGATCCTTTATTCTTAGAATTAATACCAAATCCCTTAACTTGTTTACTGTCAGCTGCCACTGGAGGCATAGAAAATAACCAGATTTCCTTGAAATGAAAAACAAAGCAATCTGTAAAACAAGATACAAAATTGAAGACTCGTTCTCAAGATAAGACTGGCTCTAACTTTAACTTGTTTTATTTCATCTGTAACAACTGTTGCTTAAAGAGGAACAGAAAAGTCTGAGTTCTAATCTTCACAGAAAATAGTTTTGCAACCCCTAGGGAGGTAAACAGCTCTTATTTTCTGCAGACTAAATGCAGTTGTGGAAGATCTGTCAAAAAGGAGAGCTGGGTTTGGGGAGGAGTTCTTTGTTAGTTTTTAAATTTTTTGGAGCAGCTATAGGAGATGCAGGATTTAAGAATAAACATTTCTAGTCAATTAGGATACTAACAAACTATCTTATCCTAATATCAGTTGTAGCCAAAACTTGGGGAGAAAAGGAAGGTTTCACAGGTATCATTGTCACTGTAGTCTTCAACAGTGTAAAACATGGTTTAATGAAACTAGCTCAAGAATTATGAAAATTACTCTTAAAAAGAAAACACAAGGTTAATCAAAGTAAATTCATGTGTTTCTAAGGCTCCTGCTAAAAATGCTGAGGCTCTTGATGAAAATGTTCTACAGTAACAGTGGATTATATGCTGGTCCAGAGTTCATAATTACATATTGGAGTAATTTAATCTATGGATTTTAATCTTTAAAACTGTAGACAACTGGAAGTTTCATGCTGTGGCAGGACAGGCATAGTTCTGTCCCATTCACGCATCCAAGTGATAAATAGATTGGAATATTTGTTCTACCAGCTCAGCATTGGTGTGCAATTCAGTATTTACAATGAGCTGTTTGTTATCATCTACTGGAAACACCTGGTTTAGTGGATTTAAAAGATTGAGGCAATAATTAGGATATGCAAGGCGGAATATCTGTTTTCCCCCCATGTTCACATAACAGAGAGAATGGCATGTGAGAGTAGCAGATTCTTACATATTTTGCAAGCACCCTTAAAAAAATCTGAGTACCTTCCTGGAAGAAATGTGCCTGACAACTTAGATGACTTCTTGTGCGTTGGTGACTGGGATGAACTGGTGATCACTTACCAACAAATCTGGTTACTTCTGCTGCTAATGATTTTCATATCTGTGAGCTGGGACACTAAAATAACTGGAAAAAAACCCAAAACACAAGTCCCTGATTTTGCACCAGAAGTTGCTCTTCCCAGTAGCATATAACTCAATATTGCTGATTGAATTTCTGAATAGTAGGAGTTCTGAATGGTAGGAGTAAGACTGCTAAATGTTCATCCATTGGTGCTGTTTTTCAGCGTGGCAAGAATTCAGGGAGACATCAAAGCTTGAAGACATGGCTGAGTGCTCATCAAATGCTCAGGACAGTTGTGGTTGGGTTGCTAGGATATTTACTTGTGAAAACATGTGGTTTATATGGACTGATGTCTCTAAATATGTGCATTGTGTGTGTTAGTTACTTTCTAGTTGACTCGGAGGGTAAAACTGTGACTCAGCAGGAGGGAACGTTCCGCAGTAACTGCATGGACTGCCTGGATCGGACTAACGTCATCCAGAGCTTGTTGGCACGCAGGTCTCTCCAGGCCCAGCTTCAGGTAAATGTTTTACTCTTCTTTCACAAGCTGGAAGAGGAGAGAGGCTTTCCATTTGGAATGGAAATGTAACTTGAATGCTCCAGTAAGAGCTTGCTTAGTGGGGTTACTGTACTATTTACCTGAGCTGCATTGACTAGACTCAAGTTTGATAAATACAGTTTTTTTTGAAAGCAAATCCTATTTTTTCTATCAAACTCCTAGTAAGCCTCAGTGTGCTTTTTATTCCAGAGACTTGGTGTTCTGCATGTGGGACAGAGAATTGAAGAGCAGGCAGACTTTGAGAAAATCTATAAAAATGGTAGGCTGTTTATAGAGTTCAAACAATGACTTTTTCTCTGTAGAGAGTACATAACTTCCTTAATATTTCTTATTGTTTTCCTATTCACAGCATGGGCTGATAATGCTAATGCTTGTGCCAAACAGTATGCTGGAACTGGTGCCTTAAAGACTGATTACACAAGGCAAGTCAGCCTTTCCTGTAAGGACCTTCTGGGTTTTTGAGCGTGTTTGGGATTTTCTTCAACTCCTCATATCTGAGAAGGTTTATTAATCTGGGGCTTAGGCTATAAATGAGTTTTTTTGCAACGGTTCAGTTGGTAAAAAGTCACACTAAAATCTCCAGATTCCATGCTGTGTTTATATGAAAGTAAAGGCTATCTGGAAATGAAAATCAAGGCAGTGTGCCATGAAGATGCACGTTTATATTGTCTGATGGAAGGAAGGATCATTTTATTTGACAATTTTGTTACAAGTATGTTTGGTAATAATGCAGAGGCAGCACTAGATAAATGTATTCCTGTGCAGGTGTTCATTCAATGTAGTGCACATCCAGATAATGACAGAATGTAAATCTGAAATTATAGTCCTGAATTCATACAGTTATTTTAAGTATTTTTCACAATTTCTTTTTGCAGAACTGGGAAGAGAACTCAGTGGGGCTTAATAATGGATGGCTGGAACTCATTAATACGTTACTATAAAAACAACTTTTCTGATGGATTTAGACAAGTAAGTAAAGCTTTTAACCATGGGGAAGTGTATTTGATAAACATTGTTGTGCATTCTAACTCTTGCCCTCCCTTTCTCTTCCAGGATGCAATTGATCTTTTTCTTGGAAATTATTCAGTGGATGAAGTTGAACCTGCTAGTCCTTTACACGTCAAGAAAGATTGGAAGTTCTTAGCTGTGAGTATGGAGACTTTACTTGTAATAAGAGAAACACAACAATGCAGTCACTGGCTTCATTATGCCTGAGTAGGGCTTGTCTGTTAGTCATGAAGCATCCCTGTAATCTGGTAATGTTTCTATGATACCTGCTTATAGGATTAAACCCAGACTGTTCCCTTGACAGCAAATGGAGTGTCCTTGAGGTATTGGAAAAACTGCTGCTTGCTTTTTTTCAAATATGCTTCACCAGGTGGAAGGGGGAAAATTCTACTAGTCACTGTCAATGACTGTTTCCTTCTGCAGAAGAATCTTTTCTCACACTTCATGCAGAAGCATAGATTATAACACAAAACCCCCACTCTTTTCACTTTTTTCACCCTTCCCTTTCTATTTTGAAATGGGATTTGGGAACATAATGGGTTTAACTGGTGTATCTATTTGCTTTTTAAACAAAGCATAAACCTCAACCTTTCTTTTAATGCACAGGAAGTGTATTTCAATTCTAAACATAATTATTGAATAGTCTTCCAGATTTTGGAACTATCCAGACTTTTATTTGTACCTGAATGCAGGGGAATTGAGAAGCAAAGCAAGTAAATAGCTTTACAGTATAACACATCTTAAAGGAAATTAAGGAACATATGTACTACTGTATCAAGTGATTATTCTGTTTCTCTTTCCTCAGTTGCCTATTATTATGGTGGTTGCTTTCTCCATGTGCATTATTTGTTTGCTAATGGCTGGTAAGTCACAATTGAGTTTAATTTTATAAAACTGGCTTATTTCTCTGTGAACTTTGTGTAAATGGTTACCAGTAACTGCTCAGTGTAGAATTGCTTCTCAGCCATTCTAAAAGGTGCTTGAACATGGCTCTGGAGACTGAGGTTTAGCACCATATCATTAGTGTGGAAAAAACTGAGATGCTATAGAAAACAATACTAAAACTCATGTAGAAGTCAATTAAGAGACAGTTAATTATCTCCAAATTTAAATGCACCTTGGTAGACCTGTAACTTTATTGTAGGCTGAAGGAAGCCCCAGAGGAATACCTGTCTAATTTTGGGCAGAAAGATAATTCAGAGCTCTCGGATACAGGCATAAGCCTGTTTCTGATGGATTTCCCTTTAATCTAAATCTGTGTTGGGAGTGGTGAAGGTTTTTGCCTTCTGCTTTTGCCTTGAATTTTCTAACGTTGTTGCCAGTAGAGTTCTTGACTGACTTCCATAGATCTCTGTTCAATGTATTCCAAGAACTGTGTAGCAAATACAAATATTCCAAGGTAAGGAAACAGAAAAAGATCTGTGAAAGACTTCTGATTTCATTTGACAACAGATTTCTGAGGGAGAGCTTGAAATATTTGCATTTGTCCTAAAGTAAAACTGTCTGCTAATTGGAGACGATGAGCTAAAAGGTTTATCTGACTCTTCTTCTCAGGTGATACATGGACTGAGACACTGGCCTATGTGCTTTTCTGGGGAAGTGCCAGCTTTGGAACTTTTGCCATCATCCTTTACAATGGCAAGGATTTTGTAGATGCACCCAAGCTGGTCCAGAAGGAGAAGATGGACTGAATTTGTGTGTGTGGAAAGCGGCTTGGTACTGAGGATTCTTCAAGCCACACTTGGAGTCTCTACTGACCTGCTTTCCACACCAAAAAATGCTCTTATGGACTTTGTTCCTTGGCAATGGGGGGGTCAGGGGTAAGGAAATGGTGTCCTGTGGTGGTGGTAGCTTTCAACTGAGACCTGACAGTCTTAGTTGCAATGGTCTTTGGAATATTGCATTAGTGGACAGGGCTCCACTCTTACTGGGGTAATGCGAAGACAAAAGCCAGCTTTTTGGTGTCTGGAATGTTTTGGAACTTAAGTGGACTGCTTAAGCTCATGCTCCACCTGGGTTGTTCCAGCTGGTTTTTTGGCCTTGACAGGAGAGAGCTTTGATGCTGTTCGTGTCTCAAAGTACCCAAATGTTGAAGCATTATTAATGGAACATCTGATTGGGATCTCTGAACAAATACAGCTTCTTACCAATAAAAAGTCTCGGTCCAGACTTACAGCTGGATTGCGTTCGTTGTGATAAAGTCTGTGTTAAGGAGTCCTTCGTGCATATTCGTGTGTGGATTCTTTTCACTAAATATGAAAGATTTTTGAATCCTAATACTATTCTAAAATGAGGTTTTTGTCCTGTCTTGTTTATCTAGAACTGATGCAATATTCTGCTAATCATTGTTTGGGTGAAAGGGCAGTGTAATTGGATGTTCCTGAAGTTGCAAATGTCTTGCACTGTTTCAATACTACAGTCTCCATATGAAAATCCAGTAGTTAGCAAGTTAAAATGTAGAATTTTCTTTCTGAAGATGTAAACAAAATCAAAGAATGTAAAAGTCCTTTGCAGTGTTTATTCAACCTTCTTCCTTATGCTAAAGTTCCAAAGTACTTCATTACTTTAAGAATGGGTCACAACATAAAAGATCAACTTCATATTGTTTTGCTAGTCAGCTGCTTCTATCCTTGGTTATGTTGAAATAATTTATGAAAGAAGGAATAACAGCCTGAGAAGAAAGCAGTAAGTCTAAACTCTGTATTTCTACTTGGGAGCAGCAGCTTGCTTTTCATGCATGATACTATAACACACTCTTTTAAGAAAAAAAAAAAGGAGAGGAAAAAAAAAACAAACATGCAGACTAATTTGTGCTGGTTAATGTGTGTCTTTAAATTTAGTGCTTCCAAGCTGTATAAAAATAAGGACCAATTTTCAACTACTTTGTCACTTATTTTATATGGTTTGTTCAAAACCAGACATGGAACTTGCTTAAGGCGCTGTGCATTGTTTAATATTTCCTGTAAGTACAGCTGTATATTCAGATTGCGAGTATAAAATTTAAATGGGGGGAAGGGACAAACATGTAGAATACTCCTAGGGCTAGCACAGGTGTCACTGTTGAAGCTAGAACACAAAACACTGATACTCCAGTGTTCCCTTGTGTTATGACTGAAAATATGTACAGATTCTTTTTGTTTTGTTGGTTTTTTTTCTTTTGCAACTGTTCATTTTAACCTTGAATGTTTCTGGAGGCCTCTCTGGGTTTTGTGTAAACATAACCTGTTCATGAGCACTAGTACTTGCAAGGTATCTGTTTGCTTCTAGATGCTGTAATGGAAAAAATACCAGTTGGTGGCTAACTGGAAAATCCTCCTAACTTAAAATTTTCAAAGGTGAACTCCCTCATGGGCACAAAGTACAAGAACATCATAGACTCGATATTTGAAAGCAGCAGTTCTGGTGGCTCACTGGCAGGTGGAGTTTGAAACTTGGCTCAGTTGTCTTGCAGTCTAGAACTAAGTTGCGTCTTTGGTGAAGAACTTGTTGCAGCAAAGACCAAACTTGAATTGCTAATATAAAAGGTTTGTAAGACATAGAATAATGTAGGTTTTAGAAGTTGGAAGGCACCTGTGTTTCAGTGCTTTGCAAAGAGTCTGTATTTCTAAAATCACAAATGGTGTACTACTCTTAAATGACAATAAAATGTTCAGCTTTTCTAGCTGTGCTGTCTGCAGTGCATTTTGTGCTTTGGAGCAGACTGTTCCCAAATCGTTCCTTAGGAGCTGTTTCATGCTTGAAGGCTGCTTCAGTTCTGTGTGTGCTCATTGCAGGTGGGGATCATCCCTCAAACAGTGCCTGATCTCAGTCTGCACTGTGAGATGCTCCACTCCTCTCAGCCATGGCTGGATCTCTCTCTGGAGCACCTGCGGCTGGAGTGTTCCAGTGCTGCATCCCCAATGTCACCTCTACTCAGGGCTCTTTGCTTCTTTCCTCACAAGGGCACTTCAGCCTCTTACTGACCATACCAATAGGTGAAAATTCAATTCTTCCTTTCCCTTTTACCTTCACTAGGTGAAGAGACTGACACGCACAGAGAAAGTTCTTGCTATTACAGTTCTGGATCCTGAAGCTGTAACTTTTATCACAATAAAATTAGTGCTTTACAGGTTCTAGGCCTTGGATTTTTTCCTATTCGTAAAGCTCAAAGCAGGTTTAAAACAAAGTAGTCTTTTTTCTTTCTTTTCTAACATTTATTTTTAATTAAGGAAGGCAAGCTGGTAGTTGTAAAACCTTACCGAAAGCCAGTCTTTTATAGACCAAGTCCCCTTACTTCTCTTCACATCTCCTTTTGCCCCATCCCTCTTTTCCATCCTCTCANGGGCCCGGCGGGAGCGGCCCGGGATGCGCTGGGCCGGGCCGCGCTCGCGCTCCCGCCTCCGGGCCTGCGCCGGTCGCTGAGCGAAGCCCCCCTCCTCCTTTTTGGAGGGAAACCCCCCGGAGTGGGTTAGCGTTGCCTTCCCGCGATTGTAACGATTTTTAAAATGGTTCCTCCTTCGTACCATAATGGCCGTTTCGCCTGGAAGTAGATGCTGGATCCGGCAGTGTGTCACTCAAGCGTCCCAGCTCCCGGTGGCTGGGCAGGACCTGGAATGTGTCATTGAGCATCCCCAGCAGAATCCCTGAGCGCCGTCTTTGGGAGCTCAGGATGCGGAACTGCGGGGTGCTGCCTGTCCAACCCGTACGGCTTTATCTGGAAGTGAACGCGTTTGGGTTTTTTTAAATGCGTTTTTAATTTCCAGGTTTCTAATGAAGCTGAGCCATGAAACTGTGACCATTGAGCTGAAGAATGGGACGCAGGTGCATGGAACGATCACAGGTATGGAAGGATGTGAGGATGCAGCAAAACACTCCCCGTAGCCTTTCCACGGACAATTCGCAGTCGCGGCTTGAATGAGTTTTTTGTCCTGTGCTCCCTCTTGCGGGAACCGGCACAGGGAAATGCAGGAGATGGGCTTTGTAATTCATAGCTTTGTGTGCAAGCGCAAGCTGTGTTTGTGTTGCAGAAGTGTCTGGATATTGTCGGGGGTTGCTGGGAACAGTGGGGATCTGTGACCAGCCAGCTCTCCATAGGCAACCACGAGAGTACTTGGGAATTTCAGTGGGTCACGGATTGTCTTTGCTGTGTAGTAGTGGGTGAGTCCATGCGTCGTCAGAGATTTGTTTTAAAGGTTCTGCTGGGAGCTGTAAATTCGCTGGAGCACTGGGAGCCTCTGAGCCCAGCTGCAGCTTTGCCTACAGACACGCTCGGGAGGAAGGAAACAAACTCTTCCAAACCTTGCTCGGTAGTCTGTTAGAATTTTAGTAGCACGGTCACAGAGTCACAAAATGGTTTGGGTTGGAAGGGACATTAAAGATTATCCAGTTCTAACCCTCCACCATGCACAGGGACACCTTCCCCTAGACCAGGTTGCTCAGTGCCCCATCCAGCCTGGCCTGGAGCACTGCCAGGGATGGGGCATCCGCAGCTTCTCTGGGCAACCTTTTCCAGCTGATGTGGCCTTAAATTGGTTAAACTTTGCATGTAGACTAAAAAATAAAGTGAATTAATTCTGTTGAGCGCGTTTTGTGTTAAGTCTGGATGGAAATGCATATTTGCCTGTGTTTGATTGTGTGAGAGGCGGGTTTGAAAACGGCAGAGCTGGGTGTGGGATACAGGGCAAAGAGGAATCCTGGCCTGTGGGTTTGTGGGGGTTCCCACATGATTAGCAGGTGCTGCTTTATATCACTGAGCTGAAGGTTGCAGGGAATTCTGCAGGGTCCATTAAGTGGTTCTCACGTACTAAAACATGTGCAAGCCATTTTGTTTGCTTTAATAACCTCAGTGAGGGACGTTGCTCTAGAGTGTTCCTGTGAGCTGTACTTAGAGACAGCAGGTACGATGTCGGTGGGGCACGTTGTGTTTAATGAGGCAAACCCTCAGGGCTGAGCTGAGGAAGCTGCTGCATCTCTCTTCCTAAACTCACCCCCAGGCAGCTTTCAGAAGCTCTTCTGCTCAGGCACTCTTGGGGGGAAAAAAAAAAAAAAAAAGATACAACTCTTGTTAAGTTTGGATTTTATTCCAGAGGATTGTTGAGATGATTTTTTGGCCAGCAGCAATCTGTGGGGATTTGGCAGAGTTCAAAACTGGCATTATTTTGCAGCCAGGTCCATCAGCTTTGATTAAGAGCTGAGGGAGCCACCTTGGTGCCCGATTGCAGCACGCTCTGCTGAACCCAGCCAGATGGGAAGCAAACACTCTGCTGGGCTCCTGACCTCGCTGCTCTTTCAGGCTTAATTGTTGAGCAAAGCCTCTCTCATTTTCTGGTAAGAATCTGCAAAAACATTGCACAATGTCCTCTTCCTCCCAGCTCCAGGGCAGGAGCAGGGATGAAGGGGCAGGTTTTGTGTAATGCCCCTCACACCAGCCAAGGGACTGGGTCAGGTGGAGCTGTGTGAAAGAGGGAAGGGGAGAGGGCAGAAAGATAAAATCGCTGTCATTTTGATCTTCATAGCTGGAGATCAGATCCCACCTGAAGCTCTGGTTATGCAAAATAAAAACTTCTGGGTTTTTTTTAATTGCTTCTCACGGCTGTTACACAGTACATGGATCCAGCTGAGATGTTTTTTCCACTTTGGAATTATGCATAACACAGCATAGTGTGCACAGTGCTGATTCCATACAATTCTTATGTACTGGCTGTTCTCAGAGTTTGTAACCACGGTGGTTGTTCCTTGCAGTGGGGTATTTTATGTACTTTCATAGAGATTTCACTCTGGTGTTGAATGTATTTTATCAGAAGATAAATGTTGCTTTTGTGGTTGGCTTTTCCTAAGGTTTACAGAAAAAGGAAATTACCCAGGTTATTTTTTCTCCTCCAAGGGTTGTTTTACTTCTTTTTAAAGGACTAAAGATTAGTATTAGCCTTCTTTAATAAGCAGTAGTTTATTTGTTGTTTGGAGGAGTTATTTTAACCATTTACAAAGCAGCTATTGCCAGGACCTGGATAAAGATCTCTAACCGTGAGGAGCTAAAGGCCTCTCATGGTAACTGGCACAATTCAAGAGAGAAAAGAGATGTAGTTTCATTTTGTGACAGGCTGAAGTAATTCATGAGTGGTAGAAGCGAGTGTTGATGAGCAGGATAAATCTCATTTCATGTGTGTACTTAAAAACAGGCAACAAGAGACCTTATCCCTGAAGTGAGGCTTGTGTTGTTTCAGGAGTGGATGTCAGTATGAACACGCATCTGAAAGCAGTGAAAATGACACTGAAGAACAGAGAGCCCGTACAGCTGGAGACGCTGAGTATTCGAGGGAACAACATCCGCTACTTCATTCTGCCAGACAGTTTGCCTCTGGATACTTTGCTAGTGGATGTTGAACCAAAAGTCAAATCCAAGAAAAGAGAAGCAGGTGAGTTTGTGCTTTCCTAGTCTGTGTTTGTTCTGCCTTTGTGTGCATTTTAGTGCTGTGAGTCAGAAGGTGTCTGATTTGAGTCTGTCAGTGTCTGCATTTGGCACTGAATTCCTTCATCACTGAGGGTTTGACACGGCGCTGGCTCAGTCTGCCTTGCCCACCTCCTTGGCATCTGCAGAGCTTCATTCACATGAAGTTGTGTTATGGCTTTCATGCATCTATTTTTAATGTAAATGTTTATCAGCTTGAGTAAGTCTTAATCTTTCTGAGTCTTGCAGTTGGCACCCAGAGAGATTTACTTCCTCTTCTCCAGGTGTCTGTGTTTCCTCAGTTTGTATGGGGAGCTTCACACAGATAATAAGTGCAGAACCGTATCTCAGATGGTGTTGAATGGTTCACTGAGATTTGGTGGGGGATAAAAATGGTATCTAGGGATTTGATAGACTTGAGAACCTGAGGGAATCGAGGCTGTATTCCAGTGAGCGCATCTCCAGCTTTGGCTCCCAGTAGTGTTCCAGTCTCAGCTCTTCTGCTCTTGCTGGAACTTTTTTTTCAAAGTGCTGCTGAATAAAAATCCTTTTCCTTAGAAACCTAACAGTATAGCCTGTAACTCAAGTTTAATCCATACTATTGAAGATGAGTCTCCAGTAAACCCCAGGAAATCAGCAGCAGTATATATTTTGCCCACCAGTTAATCTGTCTGTTTTAAAAACAGTGAGCTGTAAGTGAAAGCTAATTGTGCTCTAAAATCATGTTGTACCATTTCTTCTGTAATTAGTGTTGAAGTATGTGGGCGTGCAGGGTGTTCTGCATTGGTGAAGATCCTCAGCTGTGCAGCACCGAGTGTGAGCCCTGCAGCTGCTGCCTTGATAGGGAATAAGGATAAAGCTCCCAAATGGGCTTTGCTCCTCTCAAGTTCATTAAAAACAATCTGACCACATGGAGAAATGAGTGTGGTTGGATTGCTTTTTTGCTGAACCTCACGTCGTGGTGTGAATGAGAACATCCCTGCTTGGTGTCTGCTTTGGGGAAAGCAGCCCTGATAGCTCCAGTTACCTGTACCATTTGATGCTCCCTGCATCCCCAGTGTGCGCACGCGCTCTCAGACCACAACTGTGCTGCGCTTTGCCTTAATCCATAAATGCCCTTGGGCTTCAGAAGCATACAACCCTTGATTCTGTCCTTAGCAAGTGGTCAGGAAAGGGCAGGATACTGGCTGGGGGGTGTGTGCCACAGTTGCCTTGGGTTCAAGCATGCTGGCACTTGGTGAGCACAGCTACCTGCTGATGCTGTCATCCTCCAGCTGGGGTTGATGCTTCCATGGATTTTACAGGGTCAGTGTATTACCAGCAATATAATGACACCTTGCTTAAGTCAAATTTGTCCTGTGTCTCTGCTTCTTCTGTCCTCTCGGAATTACTAACCTACATCCCAGAATAATTGTTACAGCCTGCTCCTTGAATGTGGGTGCTAGTGGTTGTCTCTTAGAGAGCCACCTACTTCCACAGAGTTTTCAGTATCTTTTTGAGCCCTGCACTCACAAACACGTTTGAAATGAACCAATAATCTAAAGTTTGCAGAGTGTCCTTGCAATCTGGTGGGTCACATTTCTTTGGGAGAGAGAGATGCAAAGGCACGTTACCACCTTATGGATCATATGGCAGTCAGGAGTTGCTTGTGGCCCTGCACTGTCCTGTGATTCTGTCTTCCCTTTACAACTGAATAGCAGTAATTAAAACTGGGAGCACACAGTCAAGACCTTTGCCTTAGAATCACATCTGCGATTGGCAGAGGCATCACTGAGACCAGTAGGAGCTGTTGGATGCTGGGATCCTTTCAAAATGCTGACCTTCCACATGGTGCGTGAGACAGGATGGGTTTGGGATTCTCACAGCGTGTCAAAATTTGTATTTCTCTTAAAAAAATTAGACTGTATATATATAGAAAAAAAAGGAATCCTGGTTTCCTGTCAGATTACACAGTCATTTGGGAGCAGCCAGCTATTTTATGCCCTTGTTTTCTGCAGTGAAGCCAAGGACAGACAGTAGTCTGTGGAAGTTGTGTACTGGAAGAACTAACACAAAAGATGAAAATATTGCCTGAAACTCACTGAGCATTAACAGACTTAATACCTAACATGTAATGTCTTATCACAGGGAAGCATTGTGATGATTATGCTTAATACAGAATGTTTTAATCAAAAAGAAAGTATTCCTCGGTCTCACTTTATTTACCCTTTTTCTTTTACCTGTCAAGTTGCTGGAAGAGGCCGTGGAAGAGGCCGTGGCAGAGGCCGAGGTCGTGGAAGAGGAAGAGGAGGCCCAAGACGATAACTTCTCATCATATTCTGGGCAATTTCTGGGCAATTCTGGGCAACTACCATATTCTAGCAATTTCAGGTTTATTTTGTACAGGTCTTCTTTGTGGTATCCATTTTTAATAAACTGAAATGTGAAAAGGTGTCTTTCCTTTGTTAGCAAAGCCTGGGGAGGGAGGCAAGTGTGTCCTGTTTCTAGGGCTGTTGCAGACTACACAGATCTTGGTTGTCACTGTCGAGATTTTGCCCACCCCTGGGGCTGTACAGTTCTTCTTGCTTTTCGCCCCAGAACAAGAGACTTGTGTTGTGTTTTAACAGTGTTTGAAATGAATCCCTCTTTTCTAAGGCACTTGCCATCTTCTGATGGTTCCATAGTTAAGACACTGTATTAAGAACCCCTGTCCCATGAGTGTGTCTCTAATACTGTTCTTCAGAGCAACCTTTTCTAAAGTTCATAGATATAATTTTAATGTTTTCTATTACATGAAGCTTGCAATTTAAACATGTTGCTTTCTTTATAAAACATTTACATAGGGAAATTAACCAGATCCATGGAACTGCTGGATTGTTTCATCTGATGATTAAAGAATACCTGGATATGAACTTTGTCAAAGCTAATTATATGGCATACTGTTGTTGGGGTGGGGCTCGTAAAGCAGCTTTATCAGAGAGACCTTCTAGTGTACTTAAAGTACATCCCTAGAAAATACAAAGTACAGCACAATGAACAGTTGCGTGCTGGAATTGGAAACTTACTTCTGGAGGTGGGAGAACTTGTGCAGCTCACACATATGTGTGCATATATATAGATATATGCATATATAAATATATATATTCACTGCTTTGCTGGACACAAGTGTGAAAGAAGCTGTGTTTGCCACATTTATCTCCCAGTGCCATCCTGCTGATTACTCCCACGTAGGAAAGCAATTGTCACATTCTCATTGCCAGACTTCAACAGTTTCACCTGTTCATGAAATACAGATGTCATTTCAAACAATGAGTATGCTTAAATGTCTTGAATGGTTTGTGGGCGTTTGCTGGTAAATTGGTGCAGGAACATGCTTGGTTTTTCATGTTTCCACACAGGCAGTGCTACAACAGTGGAAAAGAATCACCTAATGTGTAATGGGCTGATGTGCTGGTTAATTTATGCTAGCTGGCATTTTGTGAGCTGCTCTTCTCACCTCTTACAGAGGCCACTTTAAAGCTTCATCTTGTTACAGAAGAGCTTTTTTTCCCCAAACCATTGTGGAGCCTCCCAAGAGCACTTTTTGGTCAATATAGCACCCACCATTCTCAACTCTATAAGTAGCTGCTACAAATAATGGTTGCTGCTGTCTTCCAGAAGTGCCCAGTCACTGGTGACGGGGGTAAGGTCTTCCCAAATCCAACTGTCAGCTTTCATGCAACAGTTGAAACTCGTTCCCTCTTCAGTCTCTTCCTTATAAAAGTCATTAGTGCTCCCAGGGGTATGCACATGGTGGATGATGCCACCAGCAGCCCAATCACTGCCAGGGCATAGCCTGGGTAATCCTTGGTCACCAGCTGCCCCTGCAAGGGAGAAAAGCAGTGTTGGATCTGTGGGATCTGTCCCAGAGTCGAGGCAGGAGCAAAGCTGTGTGTATGGCTCTAAGCAGGACCTCTGAGAAGCGTTTTCAGGCTGCCCTCGCTGTTCTCTGTCCAACCACACACACTGAAAACTGACAAGAACAGAGCTGCTGACAACAGGACTGGGGGAAACTTCTGCAAGCTTTGGTAAAGAGCAGATTTTGGCTTGATTTGTGCGTCTTAATGAGGTGGCTGGGCCCTGACCTCTGTCAGGGCTCTGTTCCTCTCCTGGAGCCTGTGGGCTCATGCTGACACCCAGTCAACAGGCCAGGCCTGCCATGAGTCCCAAATTGGCCACGACATGAAAACAATTATGTGCTTTGTTCCTGCATGATGGAAACATTTCCACAAAATGTTACTAAACCAGTGATTACTTATCCATTAGTAATTTCTCTGTGACAAATGCACAGTCCAGTATTCTTAAGAAAGTGTCCTGCCCATGAAGAAAAGTGTATATGGAAATTATGAAAACTATTTATTCCAGCAGCAGCTCAGTTCTGTTAAAGTACCACTAATTTTGTTCAGAGTAAATACATTTTAAAAGTAGGGGGTTTTAAGTGTATTTTAAAGATGATATTTGGGTCTTCGACGTGAATGAAATTTAATTCTGTGAAGGGTTGATTAAGAATCATAGAGGGAAATCACTGTTGATTTTACAGAATCATTGCATCATCACTAAGTTTTCCTTTCCACAAAATTAAGGAATGGCCCTGACTCCAGCTCCTCACTTCCAGAAGGCCATTTTGTGGAACAGTGTGATTAGGAAAGAAGCTTGTATCCTTGCAGGAACTAAGGAAGGTTTAAAACAGAAAAAAAGCCCAAACCCAAAACTCTTTTACCTGTGTGGCATCCCATGCTTGGTATTGCAATGTTCCTGTGAGGATATAGTCGGTGAGGTAAAAAATAAATAGGCTTATAATAAGCAGTGGACTAACAAAAGCCCACATAATTTTCCAATACCAGTTTGGCTTGCTTCCAATCATGGTGTAAAGGTCTTTCTCAAATCTGTTCAAAAGAAAACCAAACATTTTTGTGAAGAAAACCAAACGTGTATTTTTGAGACTGGCTACAGATACCTTGTTCTGAGTTACTTCAAACACCACCTACAGAATCAAGTATGTCAGAGAGAAAGGGGAGTACAGCTGACCACAAATGAGCAGAGAATTATTGTCTGAAAAGCTGGCTCACCAGAATCACGGTGAGGGGGAAATCAACAAAGACAGCGAGGCTTCCAAGAGAATCCCAAGTTGCAGAGAGTAGCTGGAAACAGATACAGCAAGAGAGTTCTGACTGAAGCATAAGCTCAGGCTGTTACTGGTGTCAGCTGACAGAGAGAAGGAATGATGCTGAAGTACTGTGGAGAAAACAGCTGGGTTTGTAGCTGAGTGTTCCCACTGCTGTTACCTGACTGTCTTTGAGGAACACTGACACTGGGAATGGTACTTAAAATTTCACAGGAGGCCCGGATCTGACTCGAAGGCTTTGAACTCATCAGGGAGGAAATACCCATGTATGTGCCTGCACACCCTCTGTGCTGGCAGACTAACAAAGAAAATGCTGAAGCCTTTCCTTTCAGCTGTTTTCAAATGCTTTTGCTGTTCAAAACTTCTGATTCCAGAGCGTCCTTTTACCCACCAGGATTGACTTGGGAAACAAACAATGTGCAAGGTGACCACCTTTGAAACCAGACTTACTGGCACTCTTGTGCCTGTGCTGAATTCCTGTCATGGGAGGAGCAGAGTTACTCCTGAGACCAAAGAAAAGAGCAGGGAGCTGTGTGTACAGCTCCTTAGTACTGCCCTGCCAGCAGAGACGGTGTCAGCCCAGCCTGGCCCCTCACAGCCCTGAGACAATGCCCCAGAAGGGGTCTGCAGGGCAGGGGAGACCCTCATCCCCTTGCTGATCCTATAGCACAGGAGAAACATTTATCCCAAGGCAGTATTTTTATTCCTAGCCTGTGGCTGCTCCCCCAGCTGTCACACCATGAAGGAAGCAGGGCTCCAGCTTTTACCTCCTTATCCCGTAGATGTAGCACACAGCAATGGTTTCCACCAGCACGATGAGCAGCAGCGAGAGGGTGGCTGCGTAGTCGTTGAAGATGTCAAACCAGTAATTTCCAGCCTCCATGGTGAAGATCAGGCCAATTATACAATTAATGAAACACACAACACCTGTGTGGATAAAACAAGGATCTTGCCATTACACCTGGAAGTTTGTGTAGGGAAAATGTCACACTTCTTGTGTGGTGGGATTTCTACTGAGCAGCTTTCTCTGAGGAGAAGGATTTTCTTTTCCCCTGTGGAAAAGACCTGCCCCTTTGCATGTGTGACTGTCATTAAACTGCTGCTCCTTCGATCTGCACAGCCACAGCACGTCACCCCAGACATGGCCAAGACAATCAAGTCTTAGCTACAGCCTTGTGCATGCGGCATCTGCTGTTGCCGCTGGGCATCCAGCTAAAACAAGTTTTTTAAAACTGATTTCCATGCCCAGACAGGAGCACATATTTCTTTTGACCAGTGACTTTGAGGTGGATCACAGTTGGGGTACTGGTGATGTGACTGAACAGCTACTTGCTGCAGCTGTGCTGCCATTTGTACCCTCCCTTTGAGCTTCACCAGTCAGGAGACACGAGTCTGAAGGAGCTGGGGTGTGTCAGGAAGCCTGGAAATACACAGCCACGACTGCCCTGGTGCTTTGGGAGCTCCCAAGGGAAAGGGCTGCACAGGATGGGTAGGGCAGGCAAACCCTTACAGCAGCATATTTGCTATTCCCTCCTCCACCCAAGGTCAGAGAGTGGAATAGTGGAATGGCACTTCACTCAACAGCAGTGGACACCACAGCTTCTGCACACACACACACACACACCCCTGTGCTCACCGTGTGGCCTGGCTGCAGCCTGGCAGGTGCTTACCCGAGATCACCTCCTTGGGAAAGCGGGAGGCAATGACCCTGCTGTCGGTCAGTGGTGTGAGGATGGCAGCCGTGTTCCCCAGCATGCTGCCGATGCCCAGCATCAGCAGCATAAAGAAGTAGAGCACAGAGTACAGCTGGGGCACCTCCATGTTTTTGATCGCTTCTGAATAGACTATAAATGCCAGTCCCGTCCCCTGGACAGCCTGATGGAGACGAGGGGACAAAACTGAGTTACAGGCAGCTCCTCAGTTCAATAAAGGACATAAGACAAAAGAGAGTGACTCTGTGTCATGACAATGTACACCTGAGGTGTGGCTTTGCACAGCAAAGGCAGTTGAGGTCCTCACCGGTTTATCCCAACTGCATGGACATTGGATGCTAATGACCCAAGCGAGCCCCTGCCCCATCCTGAGGTGTAGAAATGATCCCCAGCCCTGGCCAGGCAGCTCCTGGGCTCACATGGAGTGCCTGGGCTTAATGGGAGCGAAGGAGACACCACAAAGTGGCAACTCACCGTGTCTAGCTCAGCTTCCAGGCTGCAGTTTTTAATCTGTGGTGCTAATTGGGCATATTCCTGCGGGTAGGTGGCCATGAGGTAATCTTTCATCTCATTGAGGTTGTCTGCTGTTAAAGAGCCTTCCTCCAGGTCAAAAGCATTCAGCAGCAGCAGGATCACCCTGGGAAGGATTACAGGAATTTAATGGCTTTCAGGCCCAGGGCACCTCATCCCTTTTCTCCATCGGCCCCGTGGGAATGCTTTGCTGGTCCTAGGGCTTCAGTGTCCCTGGGTGAGAGCAGCACTTCCAGCACAGTTTTGGGACATGGCAACCTTGTGCTCATTTGTGCCCTGGAGGGAGCAGCTCCTGTGCCCGCACTGCTGCTCCCAGGCAGGTATCTTGGGTGCTGGCCAATGCTGGCTGGTGTCTCTTCCCCTTTGCCCTGCGGTCTCACGTCCACACCCCACCAACTTGAAAGTCTTTTGTCAACAAGCGAGGACTAGCAGCTTGGTTTCCTCTCTGATCAACAGATGGATTGAAAGCTTTAAAAATATGAGTAGATGTGTAACTGCCGTGGGCCCTGTGCCAGGGACTGCACGCAAGCTTGCAGCTACAGGACACAATCCTGCAGGCTGCTGGGCACTTGCAGGGCATCACAGCCAAGGAAGCTGAACTCATGGAACTTAGGGGCTTAGCCTTAAAAAAGAGGATCTGAACATCACTGCATTTATTAATCAGCTCCCCCACACTCCCTGGAGCATGGGCCAGGACAAGAACACAGGGGAAAGTGCCTCTGTGACTTGCCCAGGCAAACTCACCTTCTTGACCAGGCCTGTGCCTGGAAGCAGCACCCAGGTGTCAAAAGGCAAAGTGCTCTGACCCTTCATCTCAGGCTTCATCGCTTTGAATAGCTCCTTTAGCTTTATTAGAGCAGTATCAGCTCTGGTCTTGGGGCAGTGCTGGCAGTGCTGCATGCTGTTATTTATTTACCTCCCCCTCACCTGCCCCAGAACAGCGTGCAGCGGAAAACCAGTGAAACAGCGGGCTCTTACTTGTTGATACAGCTCTCATAGTTAAAGGTCGCCTTGAAGCCGTAGATGGAGAAAGTGACGATGCTGGCAAATATGGAGGTGGTGCTGTTGATGAGGGACACGATGATGGCGTGTCTCTGGCAGTTGTTGCTGGGCTCGTTGTAGCTGGCAAAGGCGATGAGGCTGCCGAAGCCAAGGCCCAGAGAGAAGAAGATCTGCGTGGCAGCGCTGATCCAGGTCTTGGGGTTTGACAGCTGCTCCAGCTGCAAAGGCCAGATGAGAGAGCAAGACCGTGAAGTTCCACTAAGTGCTCAGCACTGCCCCTTCCAGCTGCAGGGATGGGGCCCTTTGTGCACTCGTTACAGGTCAGGGGTGGTTTTGGGCAGGGTTACTGCTCTGACTGAAAGAAGCAGGTTTTGCTAATGGGAAGGTCTTTTTCTACAGGAAAAAGCAAGCAGCTTATGGGCACCATGGCAGCCTCCAGCCATTCCCAGCTGAGGTTTCCAGCTGCCAGACCTATGTTACTGCAG
Organism: Hypocryptadius cinnamomeus; assembly: GCA_013400635.1. Taxonomy (NCBI): domain Eukaryota; kingdom Metazoa; phylum Chordata; class Aves; order Passeriformes; family Zosteropidae; genus Hypocryptadius; species Hypocryptadius cinnamomeus. Next base: position 23,967 of record VYZP01021999.1, read on the forward strand.
CAAAAATTCAGTATATAAAAAAAAGAGGACCAAGACCTTTTAGAAACTTACATACCCAGTAACCGATAATGTTTCCTGAAAAATTCAATACAGTTTTTCTGTACCTTTGGTGTGAACATGTAGATGAGCCCATTCACAGCTCCATGAAGTGTTAATCCTCTGATGAGGTATATGATGAGAACACAGTATGGCAAAGATGCTGTCACATAGACGACCTGGGGAAAGAGGGTAAAGACCTTGGTCTAAAGAATATGTACAACAAAACTAATCTGCTATGACAGTCTCACTTTACATAAATAATTTCCATTAATGTGTTTGTTATCCTGTATTAATCTTTAAAGAAATATTGTCAGACAAATCTAACTTTAGATTTACATTTTAGGGAAACGAGTTTTTAATAATCCTTAAAACCTGCACTATTATTCCAAGTGTCTTCTCTTAGACTGGAAATCAAAAAGAAATCTAAAATATTTGCAGCATTTGCAAACTCAGTTCTACATCATTTGGTGGCATAACACCAGTTCACAACCATCTATCAAAAACTCATTAGGCAAAGGTGATCATCACATCATCATCACCATCATGTTTGCTCTACAAGGAAGACAAGCAGAACTCATAAAAGGTCAAAATCAAGCTTGAATTCAATCAAATTGAATCACAGTTTAATTGAATCAGTTGCAGCAAGTTTAAGAGGTTATTCCTAGTTTACAGTCTCTTGGCTTTCTGTATCTGGCTAAGACGATTTGGGGATTACAGCCCTCAGCTTGCTGCTTAATGCAGGCTCAGCCAGGACATTGGGGTTTTTCTCCCCACTTCCTCATAACTTCTGCTGTGAATAAAAAGCTAGCAAAAAACGTCCAGTAGATGTCTTGTTTTTCTTGCAAAGACCAAGGAATAGACGTCTCCTGACACGGCTCTGCTGGGGCAGGCGGCAGCAGCCTGACAACTGGCCATGAGAGCGAGCTGGCTGTGTTTAAAGGACTTCCCTGGATTATTTTTTCAGTATCGCTCAGCGTTTTGATTGATCCTGCTTCGGCTGCAACTCGGCAGGGCAGCAGAGGCAGCCGAGCTCGGTGCTGCGGGGGGGATACCGTGACCCCAAGGAGCAGCAGCCCTTCCCCGCTGCCTGCCAGCGCTCCGCACTGTCCCGGCCGGGCTCGGCAGGGCCGTGCCGCTCTCACCTTGCCGGTGGAGGCGGTGCCGCGGAGGATGCAGAGGTAAACCACGAGCCAGGCCAGCGTCAGGCACAGCGCCTGCTCCCACTGCACGCTGCCGCTGGCCTCCAGCGACGGGGAGATGTTCAGGGTCTGCCGGTACCAGAAGTACTGCGTGGACGATGTCTTCTCACACTCCTCCTCGTAGCCCGTGCGGTTGCTGTTGAGGGGGCAGGTGGCCCATGGCAGGGGGTCCTGGGAGGAAGGGCCATGGAGTGAGTGCGGGCTGCCGGCACGGCAGGGAGAGCCGAGGTGACAGTGGGGAACAGGGAGGGTGATGGCAAGGGCGGCTTTCTGCCCGCGCTTACTTCTCTCTGCATGGTGCTGCCGGGGCTGGGGAGGACCCTCTCCCCTGGGGATGATCTCTTTTGACAATCTCCCTTGGCCCCAAGAACTGATGCTTTGTGATCCTCTCCCCTGGGGATGACCCTTTCTGAACCCCTTACCCAAGGACAGATCAGCTCTGTCCCTCTTCCTTGGGGATGACCAGACTGATTCTCTCCCCAAGGACTGAGCCTCTTTGACCCTCTCCCCTGGAGACGACACTCTCCAAGCCTCTACTGTGGGACCAAACCTCTCCCCTGACATCAAACAAGCTCATCCCAGGATGCAGGACACCCTGGCACCAAGGCACATGTGACCAAGGCGTCACAAGCCTGGCCTTGACCTGAATTCCATGGTGAGGAGAAGACAACAGCCTATGTCTCTGGGAGGACCATGGAGGAGGCCATCACTGCCTTACTTTTCCCTCCAGCAAAGCCCTGGGTTTCTGAAGCTTTTGACAGCCCTCCACCTCCCCATTCCCAGTTGACAATGTGCCATGCAACATCCAGCACCAATGAAAAGCCACTGTGACCCTCCGCAGCCGCAGCGGGGCCGAGCTGGGCCGCTGGGAGCCCACACACCTGGAAGGAGTGGAAGAGGTACCAGAAGGCCCAGGCATTTATCACATTGTAGTACATGGAGAGGAAGAAGGAGACGACAACACTGGCAACTCCTGTGGGTATGGAGGGAGACACTTGGTCAGCAGAAAACCCCAAAATGCCCAGGGCTCCACAACATCTGTGGGATGAGGGAGCAGCACCGCCACGGCTGACGCAGGACAGGCTTTGTCCCTGCACAGCCATGTGCACAGGGCATGTCCCTATCACTGTTGTCACTGCCTCCTCCTCCCACCAGGACTATCCTGACCTGGATTTCATACTCTAGGCCATGAGGAAAGAATATTCAATGTATCATTAAAAAAAAAGTGTGCTTATGCAAATTAACGATAGCTTAGGTTTTCAGGGTAATTTAATAATATAAAAATGTAGCTAAGAGTGGACATTGGTGAATGGTAGACTGGAACAGTAGGAAATTAAGGCACCATTTTATCACTCATGTTGAGCTTATTGGGAAGGTGCTCTTGGTGTCAAAGCCCAGTGTAGGCAGCCCCAAGGGCTGGGTTTAGCACTGGCCTCCACAACATGATTTTGGCAGTCTGCCTGAGGGCAGGGGGACTCACACCTCTGAATCCAGACACAACACAGCGAGCTGAGGGTCTGGCCCCAGTGCCCAACAAGGGACAGGATAAATGCATGCCATGAGGTGTCTGCCTTTGCTCAGCCTGGTGAGACCCGGTAAAACCTGAGCTCCCACCTGGGTCTTTTCTGAAAGACAAAGCTCTCCAATCTAAAATCACCCACATTCCCTGCATGCTGGAAAATAAAGATGGAAACTGAGAACATACCAACACCGCAGAGGTAGGGGCTTATTATTTTCCAGGCGCCGATGCTGCCCTGCCGCATACGCTGCCCCACGGCCAGCTCCAAGTACAGCAGCGGCATCCCCTCGGCAATCAGCATGATGAGGTATGGGATCAAAAAGCCACCTGTGAGAACAAACCCAACAGTCAGCCTTCAGCAGACCAGCAGCAAGATAAACACCGCTTTGCCCTATTTGTGTTCAAGTCACGCTGTCAGCGTCCCAGGGGCTGGTTGGGTCTGGGTCCTGGTCCTGTCCAGGTACCTGGAGTACTGAGGGCATGGCCCCATCCTGAAGGACATCTCACAGAGGTTTCAGGCAGCGTCCCAGAGGCTGGTGGGCACTGACTGTCTGGGAATTTTCCGCAGGGACTTGGCAGGGCTGGGATTTCTGCTGTTAAACTGTGTTGGCCAGCACTGCTGTGTGGCAGCGCTGCCCAGATGCATCCGGGCGTTTGAGCAGTGCTGGGGGCTGGGGCTGTTAAAGGGTAACCAACCACCTGCCAAACCTTGTAACCAATAATGAGACAAAGAGGATGAGGGAAAGATTTACTTCAGTGTGGGGTGTTCTGCTGCACAGCCAAAGCGCTCAAAGAAAAGGTAAGAGCAACGTCTGTGTCAAACAGAGAGTTTTGAGTTACTTATTGAAGTCTGGCCTTGCTTAAAAATAGAAAACAAGCAACCAAAAAACCAAACTAAAAAGCTCCCAAATTCCCATGCTAAGCCCAAAAGCACCAGCAAATGAATGAAGGCTTTTCCCCCAGGGCCTTTCCTCCCTGCCTGGGAGCAGACCCTGGGACACAGGCATTGAGTCTCCTGCATGGGGCTGCTCATCCCTGCTTCCCTGCACATGGAGAGTCACAAGAGATGGTCTTGTGGAAGAGGAACGGCAGGAATGGGAAGGTTGACAGCAAGGAAAGGAAAAGGACCCTCCTGCCCGGCAACCAGGATATGCTTTGGCTTAAATTTCTGCTGGAAAAAAAGAAAATCCTTGTATTCGACCTGGGGCTCATTTCAGAAAGAGCTGCTGACTGAGTCAAAAGCTGGATTTTTGTGAAGGCTTCCCTGCTTCCCTTTTTACAGCAAGCCAAAATATTTACGTAAATATCTCTTATTTAGGATTTAATCTGTGGCATTAACATTCCTTGCAATGGGCTCTGTGCAGCGCTGTGGAGGAATGAACTCCATGCAGCGACTGAGGCAAAGACCTGGAAATAAACACAGAGCAATAATCCGGTTTATTCTGGGAATTAATTTCCCACCTCCCAGCTCTCTTGTTATTAACAACCCCTTTGTTAGTCTGTTAGATAACTTCCTATGCCGCAAGGGAGCTGTCGGATGTTTAAGAGCTCCCGCAGCCGCTCTGTGCCGGTGGGGTGCGAGCTGCCCCAGCAGCCGCTGAGGGAGTCCTGCCATGTACCACAGGGGAATCAGCATTAGGCCCTTGCAAAGGTTTTCCACCCTCCCACCAGCGCTGCCACATGTTTGGCATTGACTGTGCCAACTGGCAAGGAGGAAAAATGCCTTCAGGCTTGTTCTTCACCCCAATGTCCCCCCGCAGCTGGGGGTGCCAGTGCTAAGCCCCTGCCCCTTGCTCTGCATCCTGTTTGCACACAGATCTTGCTCCTTGTGCTACTCTTCCCAAAGAGGAGAATCAAAGCGGCTCATACAAGTGACTCTGGGCAGCCGATAAACCAGTTCCTTGTCAGCTGTGAATCAGCTCTACTCAACTCCCCGCTCACTGACACCGGGCGTTGCTCCCTCCGGTGCCAGCTGTCTACAAAAAGCAGCCCCCAGGCCAGACCGCTGTAGCTGGCAAAACGTGCGGAGTGTGCCCTGGCTCTGCTCAAGGCACCGGGCTTGGCCAGCGGCACCCTCTCCCCTGCTCAGGCTTCTGCCTGGTGCTCAGGGGCTTCCTCGCCCAGGGCTGAGCGCAGCCGAGCACCAGCCCCGCTGCAGACCCGGCCCAGCCCCGTTCGAGCCTGGCCCAGCCCGCTCAGGGACAGAGGAACTGCACCTACGAGGTTTGAATGCGCCCTGCTCTGCTCAGGTCGTGCTCTCAGCAGGAAAGCAAGGAGAAGGAGGAGAAGAAGGGAAACTGCTGATGAACAGAATGACAGGTTATAAAGTCTGTAAATACTCAGGTTACAAATACTCAGCATCATCCGCGATAAGGGCCCTATTGCCCTGCTGGGCAGGACAGGGACTGGCTCCGTGCTTTACTACAAGGAAGATGCCAAACATGCTGGTGCCCCTCTAATTAATCCCAGTGCCTGACATATCCAGCTTTTGAGTTCCTGAAACGATGTTCTGTATGCGTGGGTTTTGTGAACCCCTGGAAAGCCACAGAATCCTCTTTAAGAGAGCAGTGGATAAAACAATTATGAAAAGAAAACCTCCTGTCAGGAGTTTTAATTTCACAGCAGAAAGAGCTGCCTTTCCCCACATAAATATAAGTGGTGAAGAGAAAAATAATGGAAAATATAATGAAGAATAAGGGAAGAACATTCTTATAAAACATGCTTTTTAGAAAATTCTTGGGTGCGTCATAAAATAGTTTGAGTTGGAAGGCACCTTTTAAAGATGATCTAGTCCAAAGCCCTTGCAATGAGCAGGGAAGCTTATTTAAGCTTTTATTCAGGTTAACCAAATGTTCCAGTTTTGGTTACATTTCAGAGAATTTTCACCACCTTTCAGAGAATTTTCACCACAATACAGATGGCTGGTTAAAAGAATGACACAAAGCCCCCAAAATGTCAGAGTTTTGGTGTCCTTCAGGATGTCTGCCATGATGGGCTGCTAGCGAACTGATCACGTGCAGTTCGACTGTGCACAGAAACACATTTTAAGCGTTGTGCTAGAGTTCAGTGTCAGAAGTCTTTACCCTTAAAGTATGTGTAGGGGAATATATGCAAAATTACAGCACATCTATCATTTCTGCTATCTGAATTGTCTAAGGAAATCTTCAGCCACTGCAGCATCTCTCTTCTACTGACACTTCACCCACAATATTATCTGGATTTTTCTGACCTGATCCCACAGGATAGCTCTGATGCAGTCTCAGCACTGAGATGGCTTTTCAAACAGCAGCATGAACCAACTGCTACCACCACAAGTGGTGGCATTCAGAAGTAAGCTAAAAGCCAACAAAACAAGCATAAAAGCAAAAAGCTATTTAACATCTCAGTGTTTCTTCCTGAAAGGAAGAAAAGGCAGAAGGAGACCAGAAGCAGAGGAGGCAGATGCTCATCCTGTCCCTTAATGCAAGATTGAGACAGGTCCCCAGCTATGTCAACAGATGAAGTATGAAGCAGTAAAAATCTTGGTTGTCTTATAGAGAGCCTGTTTCTAGAGATTCTTCAAAACTGTGGTAGCTGTATACTAGAGGAGATTATTAATACTGGTCTTTAATTAATCTAATTAACTGACTTTTGATTTCTAAGGAAGAACAGCTGTGGCTCGTATATGCCACAAATATCATCTTCCTTCAGTTTGGACCCAGGAGGAGGATAAACTTTCAAAGAGGGTTTTGGGGGTATTTTTGGTTGGATCATTTATTTTTGGAGGACAAATCAATTTATTCCTTATTTCCAAAGGTTCCTGGGAGGCTTTAGCTATGGAACTCCTGTTGATTAAGGCATTTCAGCCAACTTCAAGGCAGATTTGCAGCCAAGTTATCATCTCCTAAAGTAAGGCTTTGTATAAAAGACAAGATATTAATGACAGATACTTGAAATAATACAGCTGATCTTTAAGTTAAATTAGTATAATCATCTCTGCTCAATATTTTCTAAGTCACCATAGGCGAATGTACAAGAACATGAACCAGTTTCTGACACCTTCAAAGTGATTCAGTGGGGCAAAAATATAATAAATGAATACTATGTGGATCTATATTTCTCACTCTACCCCAGTTTTTTTAGAAAACATGGACCTTCCCATTGTTTCATTGCACTTACAGGAAACAATGCCACTATACTGGGGCAGCTGTCAGGTAAAAGCCTAATGCTAAAGAATACATAAAATAAACGCACAATAAAACAGATTGCACAACAACAGAAAGCCAGACCTCCTCTCTGCCCCGGACCTTGCTGGGTGGACAGAGCATGAACATGGACAACAGACTTTTGCACTTAATGCTTGCCCCACTCCTCCTCGAGGGAAGCAAGAAAATGTAAACCACACTTACCTCCTCCGTACATCTGACATAAGTATGGAAACCTCCACACATTTCCCAGCCCCACAGCGTAGGAAATGCAGGCAAAAACAAACTGCAGGGGATTGTCCCATAAGGGTCGGGATTTCTCCATTGCTTTCTTGCAGGCAGAGGTTCCTGCAGAGCCTCCTGCCTTCACTCCCTCAGGTACTCTGCCAACCGTGCCTCACACTCCACGCCAGTCCGGCTCCGAGGGGAGGGAAAGGCGGAGGAGCTACGCTTGCCAATTCCTATCAAGCTTTTTAATTACTAATCTTATTAACAGGCACATACTGAAATAGGAATGCTGGTAAATAGATTATAGACACACACAGAACTATAAAATTGGTACTTTGGGTGAATAGCTGCTTGGGTTTTGACTGGCATTTCTGGGAAGGATGTGAGCTGAGGGATTTTTATTGACTCACATGCCAACTTGAAGCTGTGAGGAAATAACACTGGGGCTGCAGTTTGGTTTTGGAAATGGGACACTCCTTCCCCACAGGGCTTCCTTCCTACCGAGTGGCATTCATGTGCCTGAGGCACCAGCTTGAATTTGATTGCACAGAAGAAGGGTTCCCACACAATTAGGATTGGGCTTAGAGACTGTCAGTGCTTTTAGGGTAAGAATAAACAGAATCCTCAGACATCCTATCACTGTGCCCTGGTGCTCACCTCAACCAATCCAGCACACTCCCCTATTCCAAAAGTGGCCTTGAAACAGTCCTATCGGCCTCGCAGGTCCCCAGCCTGGTGCACACTTGACAAAACTCAAGTTTGACCCTCCTGGAATAATGCTTTCCCTCTACATACTCTGCATGTGTGTGACAGTGTGAAACAGCCAGTCTCTTTTCACTCACCTTCCTGCTCAAACCCCACTGCTGCAGGTGAACTTTTCTGAGGGGTTGCCGTTTTAAAATATTTTCAAGCAGCAAGGACCAAACACAGAGGCCAGTGGAAGAAGGTGTCTGTGACCATTGTGAAGGCAGAAGGATCTAGGGGGCCTTTGGGTTGTCTGAAGGCGCACTGAGGTGCCATGTCTGAACATGAACCCTGTGTGTTTGGGCCCCTGCCAAGGTACACTTTGAGCTCAACCACTTTGGACAGGTCTCCCAGTGAACAAGGCTGCCAGCAGCATCTGCAGCAATAAAAAGTAGCTGAGCAACTCCAGGGACTCAGCTTCCTTCCTCTGTTTAAATGTTTTTTTTCCAGGGCACCTTTCAGGATCATTTTACAATTATGACCCACTCAGCTGCTGTCAGTCTTATTCCTCCAGTGCCAGGCATTTGGTCCCAGCCAGTTCTGGGTGTGCTGCTCCAGCATCCCACTAGGCACTGGCAGAGCCAAAGCCTCCAGCTGTGGGTATGGGTGAGAACTCCAACCTTGGGGCCTCTGGACAGGAGCCTGAACTGCAGAGTGTGTCATGCAGTGCTGTTGAGGTCAGCAGCAGCACTCAGGTGGACCTGCTGACCAGCCACCTGTGTTACCAAAGTCACAAAGTGGGACACCGCTTTTCTGTCTGCTATAGCAGGTGATGGCAAGAGGTTTACACATCTCCCATAAGTGCATCCATTCTTCGGGGTGTGTTCTAGTGGTGCTAGAGATGTAAGTCCTCATTGGAAAACATCAGAGTTTGCCAAAGCTGCCTGTAGCATATTTTTGAGGGAGTCTGTGGTTATTCTTTGCAGTATCCATGCAGTTCTTGTCTTGCCTGCAGAACTGCAACATGCCAGCTAGCCCTGGCAATATGTCTCATGGGTATAACCCAGAATTCTGTTGGAAGGAATAATCCAAGGTAATTTTAAATCCATTAGCTGTTAAACTGAAAGACACACACAGAGAATGTGAGTTGTCCCACGTAATGAAAACTTTCACAAATTATTAAAAAGTCAAATGCCTGTCCCTGGCAGTGGGATTTATTATAAACTATGTGTATAAATAGCTTACAGTATTAAATAATTTGCTGATGGGACAGCCTTAAAAAATAGCACATCACTACCACTTGGTTGCTTCTGTGTGAATAGATTACTCCTACTGATGAGCATCATCAAGTTAAAGATTTCCTCGGCTCTGTACCTCCTTCCCATTACATTTCAAACTAGTTTACTAATGGGCTGGAGGAGATTGTGCAGGCAGAGAGGTGTGACGTCCTCATCTCGGGTCAGACCAGATCAAGAAGTTCAGGTGGAATGAGATGAAACCTTGCCTCTCTCACAAATGTCAGTCTCATCAGTAGCTCAGATCACAGACTACTGTGAATTTTTTTTAAAGGTGGTCATGCACATAGGCACCCAGCAAAGTGCCTGTCATCTACTGGCTCCTTGGGACACACACTTTAAATGTATTTAAACAGACAACATGCAGGAATTCTTGCTGTGGGACTTTCTATACACTCCTCAGATTATCAGTATGCTATTTCTGATGTTGTTCATGATTTTATCTCCTTTGAACTGCTTTCATTTGTCTTAGGGAAGGGCTTAGGCTTTACCTTTAGGGACAAAGACAAGCCTCTAGTAGACATATGCAAGAAATTTTGATCATGTCACTGCTCATATTAAAGAAGGATTAGAAAGAATTTTTTCTCCCAGTACCTAACAAATTTGAGATGTGGGGTTTGGCAGAGTGGTTGAGAAGGGAAGGGGCTCATCTGCACAGCAGACCAGGGACTGATGGCACTGCCCAGGAGAACTGCCCTATGTAAACCAAGCCAGAAGCTGATAAACAAAGCAAAGAATCCCATTCCTCACTGAAGCAAAAACCTCAAGTACTTAGATAAAGGTATCAACTAAAACCCTTGGTCTTGTGTCTCTTGATGCCAGTACAGTGAAAAGCCAAATGCCTCTCCCAGCTACCTAAAATGCAGACAAAAAGGGAATCTGGGGTCCTAACAACAGGTTGGGGACCATGATTTCAGGGTGGGAGAGAAGCTCAATAGATTGAATGGCAAAAGTCATAGAAACAAGGGAAGAAATTCTACCAGGTAGCCTGGACCTTTATTATGCTACCTCCAATACGTATCACTATACCACTTAGATTTAAAAATAAACCCTCTGGGCTTTCCTTGATGAGCCAGACATGTGGGAGGGGGACAAAGCGTCAGCAGCTCTGGTGTTTAGTATCTTCAATTCCTGGAAGAACTCACTTCCAAAGGCAAACACTGCTAGTGTGTATCTGCTAGTGTGTCAGATGACAATCAAAGCAAAGGCATGGAGTGTCTGCAGCCTCTGCATGTATTTACTGATGCTGTCAAGGGAAGCAGGTATGCAGACAAGGGAGTAGCAGCTTCCACATATGGGTTTTCTGTTGGGATTCACTGTTGACAGTTGCTATATGATGCCTGTTTCCTTACCTTAGGAGGAAGAAAGAATCCATCTGGATTTCTGACAACTCATAGGCCATGACAACTGTTGGGCAATTGCTCTGTGTGTAACTGGAGGTTACAGTTACTCCTCTAAGAAGTTACTAGGATTACAATTATTCCTTCCAGTACATCACTACTACTTGCTGCATAGTTCCAAACTGTAGATGATGCCTTTAAGGTCTGTACCCTGAATTTATTTCCAGCCTCTCAATCACCCTTAAAACTGTTTAACTTTAGCTCAACCTCACAAGAAAAGCATGCCTGAAAACAGTCCCTATATTTTCCCTGCTTTTCCTTAGCATGACAGGTCTATCCATCTTCTGACTGTGTGATTTTTTAGGGTACTCACTCCATAAAGTCTGGATTTGTAGAATTGCACCTAATTCACCCAGACTTCAAAACTGACCTGTGTCAAATGAGAGTCGGAAACTGGCATGTCACTAAAAGACAGCTGGATTACTCAGTCAATTCTTCTGCTTGCCACCTGCCAGTTGCCACTTCCTCTGTCAAAGCTTGCCCGCACTCTGGGGAGATCTCCGGGCAGCTCTCTTATTCACCAGCAGCTGTCAGTCGTGAGCTGCCCTGCCACAGTCCTGCACACTCCAAGGCACTACACCAACAAGTTCCTAAAAATAATTTTAAAATAATTAACAAACAAAACTTTCTGTTGAAACAGAATGACATGTACCTACCCACCTTTATTTGGAGAAGAGCTGACTCCAAAGAAGCTGTCTAATGTATCGGGATATGTCTGAGAGGAGACCCTGCTAAGGAGGACACATCTAGACATCTTCAGGGAGAGTCTGTGGACAGCCAGAGCAGGGCAGGAATCCTGGGACAACACTTTCCCTGGGACATTGTCAAAATTAACAATCAAAGGGTAACTCCCCAGGCACATTCTCTGCTCAAACTCAGTTACAAAAATAACTATGGTAACAATTACAATAACAATTCTTACCTGCTCATATACAAACTTACCTTCAAATTACTTCACAACGTTTTAGAAGGCATATCCTTCTAGACCAGATCAAACCTTTTAAGCTTGATCCATTCAGCCACCTGATACCCCAACATGATTCACATTTGCTTCCTGAGGCAGTAAAGATTTCACTGTGGTTTCACAGCACTTCATGTCACACAGAAGTCAAGACCTGTACTTAATAATGCCAGAAAAGGGAAATCAAACTAAGGAATCTTACAAACGTTTTGGCTGGACTGAAATCTAAGCTCCTGGCAGATGACTGGATTTCCCAAAAGCAAGACGTGTGGGAAATGTCCAAATTTCAGCTGTTCAAGATATCAGTCTCAATATCAAACAAAAGTTCAAGTTTCACCTCTTCAAACTACCAGTCTCAATATCAAACAAAAAGGTGAACTCGCAGGTTAAGCGTCAATGTAGGTATTAGTATTCACCTTAGAACATTTTGTTAAATGGCTATTAGGCACAAAACAGGTTAATGAGTACTTTGTGAACAGTTAAAGATCATTGGTTAATATATGGTCTCATTAAGATGTCAACATGCAGGACTGCTGTCTCATTTATTAACAACCACTGAAGTCACTGTTGGAGCATAGAGTTGTTTGTTGGCTGTCAGAGTCAGTACTAGCAAAGCTGAGATGCCTGGATTTCATTCCCATATTCTTCAGCCTGCAAGAAAAAAACAAAACAAAACCAAAAACCAAACCCCAACCAGCCTGAAAGAGATCTGATTTCTGCAGACCAGCTAGTCATACAGGAATTTTCTTTTTAAACATTCCCTTCAGGCATACCTAGGGAATTAACAACTAAAATGGAAGAAATGGATGATGTCTATTTGAGCAGTACAAGGAACAAAGGCTGGTAAAAGGAGTATTAGAATTTACACCTTAGCGAAAGAAGTGAAAATTTTAGAAACATCAGGCACTGTCAGGAGAGGTTCAGATGTCATTTCCATCTTCAAAATATTGTACCTATCTCAAGAAAAAAAAAAATCACAACTGTATAAAGCTCCAGGTTTTCTTTGACAGGTACATCACCTGTCAAAGATGATGTATTTTTCATCAAGAGCCCCACACAAGACTTTTAATTAGCCATTCTGCAGCACAAAAAGAGAGCATCTAAGTGATCTCACACTCGCTAAACTGGCAATCTGCAAGGCAGGAAATCAAAGTCTGAGTTTCAATTTTGCACTGTTCTTTACAAGATTTGCCTTACTCATTTGAGGAGATAAAAGGCGTGTAACAATGCTTGTCTACAGCCAACTTATTTCACTGAGACCTAGCCATATACTGAAGCTGACAGTGTACTTTCTTGCTGTGATGGTTTCTTGCAGATAATGAAGGCTGATCACAGAGTCAATATTCTAGAGCCAAAGACTGATGAGAAGACCAGCAGGAGTCATGAGAATCTCTGGCTTTTTTCACCCTTTACCTGCCATTTTAGAAATAGTAATTGATCTCATTAAAGTGAGTGTTATTATGAAGAAAAAACACACAACATTCATCCAGACAAGTACTCGTGTTGTTCTGAGCAAACACAGGCCAAAAAGCTCTTTGGTACATGCCTATTAAGAATTTAACATTTTAGTGACTGTACAAGGGGCAAAAGAATACCTTTCACTATCTTAACTGTCACTGCATGAGGAGGATGCCACCCCATAACACTCTACTATTGTGCTACAGCAATAATATCCTGCCACAGGCATGGGACTTTATCTCAAAACAACCTCACTTAACCAGTGGGAGGCAAAAGACAGAAAAACTTACAGAAAACATGAAAACTTAAACTTAGAGAAAAAAAGAAGAACTCAGACTGCAAGTGTATGGCAGATTTGAGTTAAGCAATTTTAACAGCTTTGCTTGTTAAAGAAATAATGAGGAAAAAAGATCCATTTCAGTTCAAGCAGCTTCTGAGAAAAACATTGTTAAATGCCAGTTTCTGTAACACAAACACCCTCAGCCCTGTCACTGGCACTCTCTTTTACAGCTGTTTGATGTGACGTGGCTTTGAGCATGAATCTGTAATTTGCATGTTCTCATTTCTAGCAAGATTCTTTACTAATTTGCCACCCAGTCATACAGATATTAAAAAAATAGCTACACAAAACATTCCTATTAAAAAAACCCAGCTCCTGAAAGATTAAATGTTTGAAAAGATAATATTTTATTTGAAGTAAAATACAAGATACATATGAACAGGGACAGATGAACAAGCAGAATGCACTATTAGGCAACTGACAAACAAATGCAAGGCAGAGAATTACAAGTAGAAGACTCAAGAGAAGTAAGTTGTTTTCTGGTGAGGTTACATTAAGAAAGGAGATGAAAACATCTAAAATAACTTTTCTCCCAAAAATGTTGCTCCACTAACTTTCCTATGCGTATTTAGATTATCATCTCAATATTTGGAATACTGGCAAAATCAGAATCTGTCTTCTGATGTTCAAATTTGTTTTAAACCAATTAAAGTGAAAAAGCACAACTTTATTTGAAAGGGTCCAGCACTCTGGCTATAAAGCACATTTATCTCATTATCTAATGAACACCCTCTAGAAAAATGTTACTGACCACACTTTGCTGAGCTATGACATGTCCAGTGCGAAGTAACATTACAGAATCAGCATTTCTTTTTTTGTTCCTCCTACTCTTTCACTGATGGAATTTTTACATATAATGCTACTTCATAACTACGTTAACGACACAAAAGTAACAACTGGAGTTTCCACCTTGAAGACATCAAAAACTCTAATCCATATCTTTTTGGTCTTTTTTCCCCCTTTTTTTAACAAAAATAAACTCCTTTTTTTTGTAGGGAATGTTCTCAGTTCTTCAACAAGGTCCTGTTTGCTATTTCTCAAGGAATGTCAATCGTTAACCATTAAAAACGTGACTGCAGAAACTAATACCTATAAATTGTAGGTTTACAAGGAAGTAAGGTAAGAGTTTCAGTGTGAAATTAATATTAATAAAGAGTTATTTTAGACACTATAAGCAAAGAATACACCGTTCAAAACAAAAATTATTGAAAAATAATACCAGCCTACGTTTTCTTTCCATGACAACTTCTGATAGATCAGATGCTTTTTGGTATTTCAGTCCTCTGACTCATATCTGAGGATTAAAAAAGAATAAATAGAAAAATAATTAAAACAGACAAGAAAATACTCCAAAGACATTTTGTCTCTAAAGAAACCAAAGCAATAAATTACACCCAAGAGTGACACATTTCTGTCAAGGTTTGCTGTATGACCTAAGCCACAGACAAATGTATTTACTTTTTAGACTATTTTCTCCTTTTAAAACTGGCTCTACCAAATAGTAGCATGAAGGAATGAGCTACCCACAAACCCAAACAATTGCCAAAGCAGCCGGAACATCTCCCATCTGTATCTCTGTGTGTAGCACCTGAGGCCTTATCTGCCACAGCCATGAATATCCTGTATGCTCTCCACACCAAATTCTCCTTGCTTGCTGCATGGCAGCTGCTGTTGCACACATCAGCCCTAACCACACCAAACATCCATTCAAAGGACTGGTTTGTCAAAAATCAGAGCATAGCCTATTAGAAGCTCTTTTTAAGGGAAAATGTGTAGACTGTTTTAGAGACAAAATGGGAGCAGAGCATGAATCCAGAACAAGGATCTTGTTGAGACAGACAGGGCAGCACCACTTACTTGGAAAGTCTTCTACGCAGATCCTTTATTTGTTCATTCTTCTTGGTGAGAATCTCTTTCATGTTGCGATAGGCAGCTGTTTGCTGAAATTTCTTCTCCAGTTCCTACATAATAACATCAACATATTATTTACATATTACTAAGACCAGACAAATTTATTTTTTTTAAAAAAACAACTTGCTTTTCCTCCTCAAGTTTGGCAATACCAGTTTTCCATAACTTACTCAAATTTACATAAAGTCAGTTGGCAGATTCAAATGAGATTACTGGGGCAGCCACAGATACCCCAACTTCATTTTTTAACAAAATCAATATAAAAGCTTTTCATTTAAAAACTTCTACCCGGATAAATAGTAAATTTTTTAATATTCATCTAATTATAACCATGCAGTTAGTTGTGGGTTTGCTATTTTATGTTTCATGTGCTTTGCCACTGAAATAACAAAAATACAAGGGCAAAAGTCTGGCCTGGTAAACTCTGCATCCTGCAGCTTATGCTTGTTAAATCACTATCAGTTAAAATGTGAGTAAGGAATGCATCTTCACATTAAAATAAAATGCTAACCTTCTCAGCTGTGGATAGCTGATCCTGAACCTTCAGTAAGTCATGTTTTGTTGTCATCAAGTCTTCTTCCAAGAATTTTTGATTTGCAGTAGTGTCATTCAAAGTCTTCTCAAACTGGGATTTCAAAGCTGCCACTTTATTCTCCAGTTCAGTGATATCCTGGTTTGTATTATTCTTCAACAGAAGAAATATTTAAAATATGTCAAATTCAAGAAAAGAAATAATTAAAATTTTATGTGCAAAATTCCACACAAAGTAGGTACATCTTCACTTTTAATAATGATGTACAAGTTACTCCTGTAAAGCCTAAATGAGAAGTGCTTCAACTAAAAAAGAAGTTAGAGCAGGGACTGATTTATAAGTGAAAAACTTGTTAATAAATGCCTTTTAAAGATGGCTGGAATGTCTTCTCAGCCAAGATGAGATTTTAAGTTCCTATACTTCACTTCTTTAGGAATTAGCTAGAGCCAGAGGATGAATCATACTACAAGAAGTTATTTACCATACAGAAACAGTAAATTACCACCTAAGATCTGAATGTCTACGCTACAATGTGTTTTTGAAACATTTCCAAAGCTGTTAGTGTGGGACAGGTAGGAAAGGCTGAAAGTGTTAAGGCTCACACTCTCAGCCAGATACCAGCATTATGCTGTTCTCAGGTGTCTTACACAAAGAGACTCCAAGTTGCAAAGCGACTTTCTTGTTTCCTTACAAGAAGAATCAACTGAAACTTTTCTGAACATCAGTTCTGAGTCATAAAACATAATAATCATGTAACTGTTCTATGGATTTTATTTAAATAAAAGCAAAAAACCAAACACAAAACATTCTCAGGTTTTAAAGCTCAATTTCAAACTCAGAAGTGTCATGACTCAGGATGAGGCTGAACTAGAAGCACCTTAGAACAACAAAATCTAAAACCTAAGAAAGCCTTGCTCCTTTTTCTATCTGGAACTTAAGACTTGAGAATAGGACAGTAGTACCTGTACAGAAGAAAAGCTTATTTTTTATTCTGAGACAGAGTCCAAGGTTGCAGTGTTGAAAAGCACTACATCCATTTTGTACCTCTTAATTGCTATTTTCTAACCATGACATCATGCAAAAATTATGCAAAAATTCTATATCCTTAAATTAAACTGATCCAACTGAGCAGTTATTCCCAGTTACTTCCAGGAGTTACTCCCAGTTACTGTGACTCCCACTTTCTACATGGAGTCATCTGTTAACTGTTAATAATTTTTAAAAAATCAATCTGCTGAGTTGATTCTTAAGAACCAATTGTGGTTTGGCAGTCATTTATTTGTTCAAAGAGCTTGAAACCTACTGCTTTATGAGCAACTGAGAGAAAGTGACAGATTACAGAGGGCAAATTAGGACATGGAAGCTGAAGATACTCAGCAGCTCTGACACTGAGGCCAATTCATATTTAACCAGAAAAGCAGGATGAGATTTGGTTCC
Source organism: Hypocryptadius cinnamomeus (assembly GCA_013400635.1). Lineage (NCBI taxonomy): Eukaryota > Metazoa > Chordata > Aves > Passeriformes > Zosteropidae > Hypocryptadius > Hypocryptadius cinnamomeus. The sequence goes on from VYZP01021999.1 coordinate 41,154, forward strand.
AATCTTTTAACACTACAAACAGTATTATCCAGGATTTAATACAGCCCTTTAATATTTTAAACCTTTAATAATTTAAAGTTTAACAAAACAGAGGAAGAAAATATTTGCCATGGCTGATTAATCAAGTTCCCTATTAAAAATATTACTGAATACAATTTTGAAAGCTACAAGGTAAACTTTTAACATATTAAGAAAACCAAGTACATACCATAAACCAGGTAGAAAGCAAAATAAAAAGAAATCAGGATTAAAATATGAAAATTAAAATAGAAATGTTTTATTATCTTGAACCTTACTTCCTAATCTGTAAATATTGCAGGAATTTTAAAGTCAATTACTCAAAATAATGGGATTAAAGTGTTCTAATTTTGTTGAAGGCCTGAACTGAAATGTTTTAAATTTAAGACACAATTACATATGAACAAACTTTGGAAAATTCTAATTATTGACAAATAAAGGCAGAAACTTAGAAAAATACTCAGGTGACCTGAAGAGATCTATTTGTGTCAACATGACTTCAGGACTTGAGGCTTCTTACATTTTTATGCCAGCAGCAACTCACCATGCTGGAGTCCTCCTTTATAAAACAGATTAGGAACCTCAAGTAATAAAAATAAATGGTGAAACATTTTTAACAGTATGCTGATGTAGGGAGAACTACAAAAACATCAAAGAAGCAGCAATTCTGGCTTGTTCATGTCAACATCAAGTGACAAAAGTATGAAAGAATTAATGTTTTATTGTTGCTCTAAAAACCAGGTTAGGCATCACTCTTAAACATGAAGAAACAAACAGACATAGATTTGTGTCTGTTAATACAAATATCAGCCCTGGGAACATGAATTCTGGAATACTACTTCCTGATAGCTCCTGAATACATGTCATAACATTAACTAATTTATGGATTACCTGCTGACTGACAGACCAGTGGGAACAGACTATGTCAGCAGGAGCAACACTAACTCAAACTCTTGCATTTGCCAGAAAAGAAACACACCATACAGACCAACATTTTGGATGTGCTGGCAACAGTTGTGTTAAATGGGAGCAGAGGGATATAATTATATTTACTTTCTGATCTCCTTGGATCATCTGTAAATCCCTCAGTGACTTCTCCAGCTTGGACTTCTCATCTAGGGCAGCAGTAGCCTGCAATACATTGAAAATTTAAAACCTCAGCAATGTATTTTAACTGAAAACATAAGAATAATAACCATGGGATTCTTATTCAGATATTTTTAAATAAGTAACAACATTAAGCATCCAAGATTTCAGGGAATTTACCTGTGTTTCTATGGTCCTGAGTCTGGTCTTCAACTTTTCATTTTCTTCTTGGAGATGAGCAACTGTCTTTGGGTTAAAGAACAAGAAAATGTTTGTGACCACCCTAGTGCCATTTTGGATTTTGCAAATATTTCAGGGAAGAAAATACACTTCATAACTTAGGAAAGCAAAAGAGATCCTAAATGCTTATAAAAATGGCCTTCATAAGAAATCAATAATTCATTAATTTATTGTGGTTTTTTTGCCTCAGTGAGAAAGCAATTTAAGTCTTCAATTCTACTGTAACATATAGGGCTCTTCACTTATACACATGCTTTACTGCATTGAGATTATTGAGATCAGTATCTTGTTAGTAACAAGATTCACTATTAAAAATTGCATGTTCAGGGTTGCAAATCTCATTGTTGCTTATAATTCATATTTTCAATCAACAGGCAAGGAAGAATTTATCTGCAATTCCTTCTCAAAAGAGACAAATATCAGGTTACTGCATATCCTGTTCTGTGTCACAGGAAATACCCATGTTTTATCAGTCAGAGTAAATTCACCACAGGAACTTTGAATGATCTGGGGGTGGGGGGAAGACAAGAGATGTACATATTCAAAAAAACTGTTATGATTTTGAAATTGTTCTTGAAAGAGAATGACATTAACCTATAAACAAAACACAATTCTGAATTCTTGAATGCTTTAATTATTATAGTGAATAATAACAATTTGAGACAGACATTGTACTCAACACATCATTTTGGGAATGCAGGACAGAAAACAGAAAATAGAACTCCTTGCTAATTATCTTGATTATCAAAAACTTAAAAGGGTATTGTTAGAAGTGTGACATTTTAGAAAAGTGCATGCGAACAAAACGAGTACAACACCTAATAAAAACTATTAATATCAATGATATGAATAATTAATATTAATAATATTAAGTACTAGAAAATGTTTCGTAATTCTGAAAATGTTTAGCAAGTGAGAAATCAAATGTTTTCAAAATCAGTAAATTCCAAATTCTTTAATTGCCTGTTTCTTCAGGAGGAATGTAACAAACTTACAAAACAAAAAAGAATGGATGTAATAAGATTGACTTCAAGTGATACAGAAAATGTTCAATAACCTGGTGATTTCAGCCAGCTCTATATTTTAATTTACTTCTTTGCTGAAGCACCAGCTAGCTGTATGGAACTAATTTACTATTTTACTCCATTAAATGGAAAAGTAAATTACTACAAAGACCAACACGTTTTTGCAAAAGAATGGTTGATACTGTGATACATGTTAGAGATCATAGATGCACAATAAATTTCTGATGCTTTACAATGTTTATTAATTTACTAGTATTTTACTTTATATTCTGGGATATATTACCATGATGTCTGTATAGTGACAGACACATTATACAAATATTACTGTACAGTTATTCAGTTCATTTGCATAAGCAGAATGATCATTGACCACAATTGCCTGAACAATGAAGTTCTTACCTTGTTTAGCAGCTCTGATCCACCTTCGTTTAATGGAGCAAGTTTTGGTTTAATGGGATCTGCAGTGGACTAAAGAAATAATAAAGGTGAAAAAATTAAATTATACATATTTCTAGGGGGAAGAAAAGTACACCTTTAGCCTGTAAAATAACTACTGACAGTCAATTCAGCTTTCTTTTGCAAAGCAAATGAATAACCTTTTATTTCAAGTTCACTTTTTACTGCTTCTTTGACTCCTAAGTTATGGACTTCACTTTGGGCTTAAGTTAAACAAAGATACTGCATAGAGACATAAAAGAATTGCAAACGTGGTTCTACAGAAGACTGACAATCCTGCAGCAGCCAAAAGAAAAAAGAAGTAAGGAGAACATAACATTTGAGTGATTGTAAGAGTAAAAAGTATTTACAAAGCTCCAAATAATTTTCCCATTTAAGATACTAAAAATGACATATATAATATATATAGAAATACAATATAATATACATAAATACACCTTTATGCTACAAACCAAATAAGGTTCAACCATATTAATGCAAAACAATCTGGAATGATATCTGTACTGTGCAATCTTCTCAGCCTCTGGGATCCATTTTGGCACAAGTGAATGTCCCAATCTCAGCCCAAGTGCCAGGGGAAGGGAACCCAGGATCAGACACTGCCACATATCCCTGGTCTGGCTGACCTTGGGATGAGGTGTGTGAGGAACACCCCAGAAGTGCAGAACGGGCACTCTAGAAACAGCCAACGAACTTCAAAGGGAGCCTTGGTGCTGAAATGCAAAATGTGACTTTTTGGAGAGTTTCAAAGACTGTTTTGGAAAAAAAAGGGTGGGGTTTTGGTTCTGTTTTTTTCCTAAGCACAGAGAGTCAATACTAAGCATTTTAAACATCTGTCATGACTCCACGACATTTGATTATGATTTGATTAAAATAAAATTCTACCTTTTTGTTTGAAGAGGTATATTCTGACTTTTCAAACTCAGCAACCTGGTCCAATAATTCTCTTGGAAAAAAAAAAATAAAGAGGCATTTATTTACCAAAGAAAAATATCAGGAGGCATTTCTTTACTAAGAGCTACGCTACGAAACACATTTTACCAGGCTGCTGCTATGCTTTTTTTTGCATGTAAAATTCTTGTGAAAAGCACAGGATGAAGCCCTACTCAAATACCATAAATGCAACAGATCATGACAAGTAATGGCATGATACATGCATTACAATAGATTTAGCATCCTTAATTAAAATATAATCCAACCAGACAACAAAAGTTTTTAATTGAGTCCAGTCACCTGCTCTTAAATGATTAATTCAAGTAAGAATATTACTAATAAAACATCTTGCTCACAATTTTGAAATTATTTTATATCTTGTTATTTTATATTTGGAAACATTGAAGCTAACCTATCACTGATACAATAGCAAAAGAATAGGTTTCTATGGTTAGGAAAAGAATGCAAAAAGTCAACACTCGGAAGCTTTCTTATTGTTGCAAGTATAGTGCAACAGCTGTTACCGATTCTCCAAGTCAGAGACGTCTGTCTGTAACTTCAGGTACCATTTCTCAGCCTGTGAGAAGAGCTGCCGCAGAAGTAAAACGTTGGTGTAAGTTGTGTTTATGAGCTCTGACTCCACTTCGCTGTGTACAACACTCTGCAGTCCATCCAGCATGTCTATCACCTCGTCAACTGTGAAGGTCTCTTCAACAAGTCTAAACAGAGAGGTCAAGATGAGTCAGGTGTGATAAAGGTAACAATTCTGCCTTGTTATGAGATCTCACTACACTAGTACCACTCATATAATGCAATGTTTCCTAAAAACATCCACTGTCAGTCATTATTAGATGACCACAGCATTACTAATTGGTTCTTTTATTTGAATTTTTTCTTCAAATCATTAAAATCACAAATATTAATTCAGCTACAGCCTTGCACTGAATTTACATATCAGAAGCAAGATATGAAGCAATGTCATGCTGTCAATATCTCTGTTAATTCCTAAGAATTTGACGAGCTTGGGTTTAAAAGCATTTGACTTGTAACTTCTGGAAGATACAAGAACATACAAACCTAAATGGAGAAAAGTCACCTCATAAAGTATTCAAACCTGCCACTGCTGCTAGCATATTTGGCTTTATTCTTGCTCAGCACCACCCCACACAGCACCTGCTGTCCTTGAGGTCCTGGAAACAAGAATCCACTGTTTTGAGACACATGCCACGCTTGAAGCGAGCGAAGCGCATGTAGCTGACCACTTCGTTCTGGTGGTGCTCATTAACGCCCAGCTCTGCCTGCGGAGGAGGATACAAGCACAAAGGCAAACATCAGGAAAAATGAGCATAACTACTGTGAACACTTGCCTTCTGACTAGTTTCTGTGACTGCTTCCACAGGGTTAGCATGCTAACTAGCATGGTGAAAAACAACCATATTTTCCTATATCAAGTCCCTGGACACCTCTCAGAGGTGGGTGAGAAAGCTCCAGTAGCTGGAAGCAAGGGCTCAAGTAACCTCCAAAACGTCATACAAAATCAGAGAGACAGAGGCAATCAGAGAATCAGAACCAGAAGGACTGTAGAGGAGACAAAGCTCTTGGATAAATATGTCTTGGTATTACATCACACATGCATAATGTAGCTGAATGATGTATCTTCCATAGATGTACTAACAAAAAACCCAGAGGAAAGTAGGTTGTGTTTTTTACTTTTTATGTAAACTCCTGAGACTTCTCACAGAATCATAAGAATGTTTGTGTTGGAAGGAACCTTAAAGACTATCTAGTTCCAACTCCCTGCCACAGGCAGGGACACCTCCCACTAGACCAGGTTACTCAGAGCTCCATCCAACCTGGCTTTGAACACTGCCAGAGATGGGGCGACCATAATTACCCTGGGCAACCTGTTGCAGTGCCTCACAACCCTCACAATAAAGATTTTTTCCCATATATCTAATCTAAACCTCCTCTCTTTCAATTAGTGCCCATTACTCCCTGTCCTATCGCTGCAGTTCCTGATGAAGGGTCCCTCTCTGGCTTCCTTGTAGGCCTCCTCCAGTTACTGGAAGGTTGCTCCACAACCTTCTCTTCTCCAGGCTAAACACCCCCAACTTGTCTGTTTTCATAGGGGAAGTGCTCCAGTGCTCTTGTCAGCTTCACATTCTTCCTCTGGACTTGCTCCAACATCTCCATGTCCTTCCCGTGCTGGAAAGACCAGAACTGTATGCAGGACTCCAGATATGGTCTCATGAGAGGAGAGGAGGGAATCACTTCCCTCGACCTGCTGGCCATGCTGGTTTTGATGAAGAAGGAGATCTTAAATGATAATCTGAATTTGTTTCTCAACTGCCCTAAATCAGGACACCCAGAAACAAATATTGCAAGGGCAAATTAAGAAGGAAGTAACTTTAGACCTGGCTAAGTAGCCCTTTTATGTGTACCTCTACTTCAAAGGATTATTGGCATGGGCAATCACATCAGAACTACCCAGCTCATGCAGGTAGCATGAGTGACAAGGAGACACAACGGGGCACGAGTGGGAGTTTACCACCACAGTCCCCGGAGAGCTGATGCAAAGGCAGGTCCATTTCCTTTACTCCAATGTAGTTAGTTAGCTTGGCTGATGTTGGGGAGAGACAGCAGTGTAGTAACTCAGACAAAACAGTTCATCTGATCACCTTGTCCTTAGGGAAGCTCCAGTGACAATGCTGTCTTGGGATACCTGGATGAACAATACTCTGGAAACTAAATGCAGCCGAGGAAGCAGCACCAGCACTAAATAAAACCAGCTCTTATAGTGTGGCTGCAACCCCACAAAGTCCCACACATTGCAAATGAGGGATCATACGGAAAGCTAGATTCATGTCGTCTTTGCTGTTGCTGGAGGGTTTTTTTTTTAGTTGAAAAGCTTCTATTCTTTACAGACAGAAACGAAATTATACTAGTGAATAAACACATAAGCACAGGCCACTCGTGATCTCCGAGTAAGCCACTCTGACACGCAGATAAGCCACCTGGTCACCGGATCCCGCAAAAACCCCAAGCCCTGCGAGTCTCCGAAGGGACAGCAGGGATGCCCAGGAGGGCAGGTGGCGGCCGCAGCTGCCCCGTGAGGCTCCCGCATGACGACAGGCCGCACCCCTGCCCCTCCTGCGGGCCGGCCGCCCGAGGCGGAGCGGCTCCGTGCCGGGAGGCCGGGATGAAGCGGGAATGCCGGGCGGGCCCCCTCCCGCTACTCACCATGGCGGCCGCTCCGCCGGCGCTCGGACCGCTGCGGGCCCAGCGTTGCCATGGAGACCGAAGCCTCGCGAGCACCCGCGGCGCGCTCCGATTGGCGGCGGCGCGCCCACGTGACCCGCGCGCCGCGGAACCACCTAAAGCAGACGTTTTCTTTTCTTTCCTTTTTTTTTTTTTAACTTTACTTTTGTATTTCCTACGTGCTCAGGTGCAGTTTGGAAAACTGTACTGTGTAGCAGTGAGCTGCTGAAGCGGTAGGGGCAGTTAGGCGCGATGGGAAATATCCCACGTTTATATACACCACCTAAGATTTTTTTTCCCAAAGGCTTTTTCACTAAACACGGATTTTTGCAAATCATTAGCATGGACAGGAGGACAACTCAGAACCATGGAATGGTTTGGGTTGGCAGGGACCTTAAAGATAATGTAGTTCCACCCCCCTGGTATGGGCAGGGACGCCTTTCACTAGACCGGGTTACTCAAAGCCCCATCCAGCTTCGAATACTCCCAGGACTGGGGCATCCGCAACTTCTCTGGGCAACCCATTCCAGTGCCTCATCAGCCTCACAGTGAAGAATATTTTCCCAATAACTAATCTAAACCTATTCTCTTTCAGTTTGAACTCATTCTCCCTTATCCTGTCACTACAACAACTTGTAGGCTCTCTTCAGGTAATGGAAAGCCATAATTAGGCCACCCCAAAGCCTTCTCCAGGCTGAGTAACCCAAATTCTCTCAGCCTTTCCTCACAGGAGAGGTGCTCCATCCCTCTAATCATCTTAGTGGTCCTCCTCTGAACTCACTTCAACAGGTCCATGTCTTTCCTGTGCTGGAGAGTGCAGAGCTGGATGCAGTACTCCAGGTGGGGTAACTGTCACCAGAGTCTTTCACCTGGGTCACCCAGAAAGTTTATAAAATGCAGAAAAATAACCTGGCATCCATCAGCTGAGTGTATGGAAAAAGTCTAACCCATTGCAGGTGGCCCAGCTGTATTGAACCCTGATTCCACCTAAGGACAGGACAAAAGTAATGTTGACAGACCTTGGGATTTTCCAGTGTAAGTAAAAGGAGTAAGTAAACACTGAAATTACGGATTTTGTCCATTAATTGTCCTCAAGGCCTGCAGAAGGAGACCAGATCTGTCACATCAGAGATGCAATATTAGCAAGCCCCAGATGGAGGAAATGTTGATGATTGAATCTGTCCCATTACAAACAGGAAGAAGGGATGTAATGGCCCTCTCCCATGACACCAGCGGACACTTCAAAAGCCGGTATCACCTTCCATATCTAGACATGCGGTGAAAGCAGAGCACCGGAATGACACAGCTAAATGACTAACAGACCAGGAAGCAGCAAGCTGGGAAAAGGCTGTTTGGAACACACACAGGCAGGAGAGCTGCTGCACTTGGGCAGCTGCTCCATCCAGGCACTTTCTGGAGCAGAGTAGCCACAAGGGAAAACGGCCCTTCTTCCATAGTTTGAGAGGGAAAAATGGGATCCATTGCAATTTCCATTCCTCAACGTTGTATTTTTCTTACTGACTACAGCCTGCAGTGCATTTCCATTAACTAATGGCCCTAAAAGCAGCAGTGACCACTTTAGGATTATGGGCCATTTTGAGCAGGCAGCTGTATTGGTGGCAAATCTAACCTAATTTCTATTTACTTCAGACACAATCAGGAACAAGTGACAAAACTCCATCAAAATCATTTGGATCAACTCTTGAGACAGATAAAGCCTGACTCCTTCCAAATCTCTTTCAGTAAACACAAGGCACAGGTGGAGTCTACATTCAAGACAGGAGACTCAGGACATGTTTACAGGAGGCCCTGGAGTGTGCCCTCAGGGAAGGGCATTCAGGTTTGTCTTCATAACTGAAAACAACATCCATGTGGCAATCAAGGGAGTGCAGAAAGACAGACCATATGCACAAAGGCTGTTCCTGAGCATAAGCAGCTCTACAGTACTTGAAACTGGCCTAAAAGACCTGGCAGGAGCTGTGCTATGCCTTGTGAGCTTGCACCTCTTTGTCCTCTGCTTCACTACACGGTACACGCTGGCAGCATCACTTCTTCAGGTTCCTCAGCAAGCTGTGCAGAAAAAGGTGTTACCAACACACATTGCCACCAGTCATGTTGACTGGCAACTTTTACAGGGATTTTGTATAGCCCATCTAAGAAACAGTGTTGGCATTTCGTTGGGCCAAAACATGTTCAACCATGGGTTTCTCTCATTCCTCTTCTTCAGCAGTTCCTCGCTACAGAGCTTAGAATGACTGTGCATGAATGGAATGACTGAATGTTCAAGAAGGCTTCAGCTGCAGTAATAGCCTCAGCTTCTGCTGGATCTGGGTTCATCTGCCTGCTCTGTACTGCAAAGATCCCTGCACCTGGAAGTGCTTACCTTGGCTGCTTCTGCACACTTGTTAGCGAAGAGACCCCAGCGAAATGAAGCACAAAAGAACAGAAGTGCATGCTTTCAAGTACCACCCACAAGAAGAGCAACCCCTGAATGGCCAAGGTGTAACAAGAGAACAGCACAAAACACTGAACAGAGGAACCTCCCTTTCACTGGTACCTTTGCCCCTATGCTTCTGCCAATGCAGGGACCAAGAGCAAATGAGATGCTGGGAAAACATGAAACTAATAACAAGCGCCAATAAGCTGTCACACAGGATCAGACTAAAGAGCATTTTGTTTCCTTTTCTGGCTGTGTGACAATAACCAGGAGTAACAAAAGGAACAGAACGAGATACATGTGTATCCTGGAGAGTTTGAGCCTTCACTACCATTTACCCTCCCCACTGAGTGGACCAGCAACTTACTGAGCTGCCAGCCAAACCCAAACTGTAGTGGTTGATCATCATTCTGGAATGTGCCTGCTTTCAATTTCTCAAGCCCACCTTCAAAGATATTTGTTGTCTGTCTTGACAACCACTGTGGGAATGTACCATATGCTCATTATTTCTTTTTGTTTAAGCCTTCAATCCGTTCCTGTCAGTGTTGTCTGGCTTTAGCTGTCTCCTGCACTTAGTGCTATGTCAGTCTTCAAAAGGAGAAAAGGAGATAACAGATCGTCCATGTCACACCTGCAGTGTGCATTAGGTTGTGATAAGGGTTTTTGTGCTTGCTGTTGCCAACCTCCAGAGCTTCCACAAAGGACACCAGGGTAGAAATGGGGTTCTGAGGAAAACAGCACAGAATTACAAAAAAATTGTCACCTTTCATGGCTAGTATTTGGAGGGGGAGCATTTGGATCAGGGGCCCCAAGGAGCAGTGTCTACTTCACAAATAATTAACAGCTGCACCTGGGGACCCAAGCTTCCCTCTGCTCCCCTCACAACCCACTGGAACAGATCTCTGCCTTACTACTCACAACCAATATTTTCTAAGGAAACAATTCTGACCAGTTATCTTCTTCAAACACGTCTCATCTGACCTGAAGAAGCAGGAGTTAGAGGTCTGCAAGCCCTTCCAGCCAAAGTGAGCGGGGACCCTGGGGCAGCAAAAATGCCAACAGTGGTCAGGACAAGAGACTATTTGTGTGGGGAGAACAGTCAGGATTTGAGAGCAATGTTTTTGCCATCCAAATCTAAGCCTCTTTAAAGTTGCAGGAGAAGACACATTGCATTTGTGTCTGCAAACCTCCCTAACAATCCAAACTCCCCTCTTTTGCTTGCATGCTTGAGAGTATCAATCTCATGAGAAGGACACCATCATTCCCACAGGATCACATACAGTATTTTCCATGGGGAAGCCTGTTTGGATCACTGCCTCCTACATCATGGTGCCCTAATGCAACTAAATGTACAATTCAAATTACATTTGGTCTTGTTGATAGCAAAAAAAAAGGACATTATTTTAATTTTGTAGGGGAATTACTGCATTCATTTTGGATAAGAGCTTCAAAGAAAACATACTGCCAACATGAAGTGAGCTTGCTATCCAGAAGAAATTAGATACAAACCTCAGATCCATGCCAGGATTTCATCTATACTTTTCTTCAACAGAAAGCAAAGGACATTTGTTTTTTATTCACATGCTTGCCTCCACAAGTTCAGAGCTTTGTTCTTTAAGAAGCTGGGTTATACCTAACAAATAGAGGGGAGCTATCAGTTGCCATGGGCACTGCTTAGCTCTGGTGTTACTTCCAGACATAAACTATTGTACTGCCTAGGGAAAGGTTATCCATCTCTAGAAGTCTCACTGCACATAAGCTGAGAACTCTGCCTTATTGCTGTGACTGGAAGAATGACTAAAAAATTACTATTACTATGGTAATGATATTATAGCTGGTGGTTTAGCAAACTCTCTGAGTAATAGAAGAACTATAGGGCTGAGTTTTCATTCCTACTTGTTAGCTGTGCATGGAGAAAGAAAATTCCCTTAGGAAAATTCTGAGACTTTTCTGAGAGCTGTTTCATAGCAGCTCTCACTTGCCTTTCTTTCTCATAAATGCACACAGTGTGAACTGTGAAAACAACATAGATTATGTCAACTAGTTTGTTTTCCTAGACTAGACTGACGCTGTAAGTTCAACATTTTCATTGCTTTAGCAGGAAAGAGAATTTCAAGCAGAAAAAAAATAAAATCCAATAATCTATTCAGAGAAGCCATAAGCCACCATTATCCAGTAGTATCACTGAGATGCCTCTATAATGCATAATCCATAACGGAGTGATGCCAGACTGCACTTTCCTGAATGAAATGAGAATGAACCATAAACACTCACATGAATCTTTTGGGGGATATCTCATTACTGCAGGAGATAATGGCCAATATTGCATGCAATTTTCTGGTTTTAAATTATATTAAACTGTCAGTTACAGGCTAATACTAATAAGAAACCATTCGTTTGCCAGAAGGATTGCTCCTCGTAGCTTATCCTGTGTTCCCTGCAGTATATGTTTTCTATAACACTTCTGTTGAAGCTGAAAAACAGTATGTGATTACATGCTTTATTGTTATAATTTGAGCCCCTGGGTACTGTGTTAGTGATGAGCTTTTCTTTAAGTTATTCTTTTATATTTCTTTCAAAAAGATTATCTTCCTCCAATTTCCACAGAGAACCTTAATTATTAAGAGTACAGCCAAATGCTGTTGATTCAAGCAGTCAGAATTGAATCACAACAAAGGTGTTAAAGAGGGAGCATGGAGTGAGTGCAGTAAGATACAGTTTTTAGGGTTTTTTTTCTCTCACACTAAATTTGCCTGTGGTCTTGGACAAGTCTTTGAACTGCCTTCTCTCTAGGGTATGCTAAGACATATTTATAGAATCATAGAATCATCATCCATGTTGAAAGAGACATTTAGGATCATCCAGTCCATGTGTCCATCCAGCACTGCCACTGTAACACCTAACCCACATCATCCAGAGCCAGAGGCCTCATAAACACCCGAGGGATGGTGACCCCACCATCTCCCTGGGCAGNTGCGTCCCCGCCGGACCCCGGGGGGCGGAGCGAGAGCCCGGGCACGGCGGCATCCTCCGGCGCGGCCATCGCCGGGCTGCTCCATGGAGAAGCGGGGCCCGGTGCTGCACATCGTGGTGGTGGGCTTCCACCACAAGAAGGGCTGCCAGGTGAGGGGGTGCGGGTGTCCCTCGCCTCTCCGCTCCGTTCCTGCTTCCTCCCGGCCCTCCCCCGTCCCCTCCCCCGCGCCGAGCGGCGCCTGCTCTGCTGCGGGAGCCGCCGCCGGAGGGGCGCGTCCCGCGGG
>VYZP01021999.1:54289-72910 GCA_013400635.1 Hypocryptadius cinnamomeus
CCTGTCACATCTTAAGGCCATTCTCTCTCATCCTCTCACTGCAGGCCCGGTAGAAGAGACCGGCCCCCACCTGGCCACAGCCTCCTTTCAGGTGCTTGTAGAGAGCGATGAGCTGCCCCCTGAGCCTCCTCCTCTTGGAGGTTTAGCTCCTTGAGGGAAGAAGCCTTACCTTGATTTTTTCCTCAGTTTTAACCTTCAGCAACCAACCTGACTAAACTGTACTGGGACAACCCCCAGCGTTCTTTCTGGGCTGCCACTAATCTGNGGACGGGCTGGGAGCCGGCGAGGCCCCGCTTGGCCGCGGCCTCCCCCGGCCGGGGGATGCCTGGCTGGGCCGTGACTCGGCTCGCCCCGGGCAGTTCTTGGCCATGGAGCTGCCTCCATTCCCGCCCCGCCTCGGCGCTCCCGCCGGGAGCGAGGCGGAGTGAGGGCCGGCGGGGTGAGCTCCCGGGAGTGAGGGGCCACGGCGCGCACCGTGGCACCGTATCTGTTTCGAGTCCTGCGTGCTTGATCCGTTCAGGCAGAGAATCCAGAGGAAAAAACTCCAAATGGTGTTTTAATCTACCTTCCTCTATCCCTGCCGGCCCGCCATTGAGTGCTCAGGTGTATCTTGTACCAAACAGCCCCAGGGGTAATAAGCCTATCCTGGATTTAAGTTTTCTTTGCCTGTCTCTTCTCTGCTTTCATAAATGCTTGACTGCTTCATGTGGCCTGTAAGGTAGAAGGATTTTATGTCTTGTATTTCACAGCCGGTTTATGTTTTGATTGTTTTAATTTTTTTTTAACCCTTGAATCAGGAGATGTGGTTGCCCAGCTGGGCTGCACACACAGTTGCTTTGCTATGGCAAGAGCAGATAGACATAATGTTGGATTTCCAGTGATTCTTCTTCCATAGCGAGTTCTTGACATTTATAAAAACTGCCAAGACATAATGAATGTGATGGCTATTGTTATACAGGGGTTGATCTGATGTAAACACATTCCTTGCAAGGTAGCTGAGAATTAAATTATTGCTTCAGCAAAATGTCCAAGCACAATTCCTCAGAGGCTAAGGTGCAATAACTCAGTTTCTGAAAGATGTGCATGGTTTTCGAATGCATTCTTTCTCCTCAAGGTGTCTGGGTGCTGTTCACATATGGATGTTCACAGGATCAGTTCCTGTGAAGTAATTAGATCGTCTGGGTTGTGAGGTTAGCGATATTTATCAGGCACTTTCTTGTCAAGCACTGTTACAAGGTGAGCCTTAGTTGGATATCTGTAGGAGGAATAACATATTTTTGCCCTCTCCTTGTTGTTGGCCTCTTGGAAAAGACCTAGGCTTTCTTTTCTTCTGGAGTGTGTATTAATTTTCTTGCACATTAAGTGGTGTTGATGCAAGGGAAAAAAAAAAACCCAAATAAACCCCCAAACTATAAATTGGTAGCATTTAATTTTATTTTATTGCCAGTAAAATGTTTATCGAAGTACATTTTGAGGTGTTGTCAAATATTAGGTCGGAATACCTCTGAACTGAAGTTTTCTTTATCTCAAGAAATGACCTGGAGAAGCTGGAGAGGAAGGCAGTTTGGGAAGGGGACAGGGTAGCTGAGTCACAGGGAGGAGAACTGTAGGAATGAAGTGACAGTCAGTAGAACCACAACCAGGCTTCCTAAGGGAAAGCTAAATAGAAATCTAATTTTAAATGTATCCTACTTCTGACTTGGCAGATTTTTTACTGAACTATGGAGAACGTTTCCTAAAAGAGCTGGAGGTAAGGAGTGGCTCAGCTATAGCCTGATGAGTTTGATATCAGTAGTATGCAAGACTCTAGAGAATGTGTGAAGAAAATAATTAATTAACAACATGAAACTAAGTAGACTGGGTCCTATGTGCATTTGCTAAAGATAGATCATGCCTGACTGACCTGCGTCTTTTGTAAGAATAAGTGATTGAATTCCTTTCTCTGTGAAAGAAATGGAGTAACTCTAATCTGCTGGGAACTTGATAACAGATCACGCTTATTCTTAAGGCAGAGATACAGGAGAATTAGTGCAAGAGCTAGTACTTGGGTAAAGAGTAGTATGAAGGAGAGGAAGCAGAAACAGATTTGAGTCAGAAGAGGAACTGTTGGTTTGAAAGGTACTTGCAAGAAGTGTTTCTCAAGATTGAAAGTGATGCTGGTATTGTTTACACTATAAAATTGAACTGTGGTGAGCAAACTTGAGGAACCAGTATTTCAAAGGAAAACTGGAAAGTTGTGCAAGAGTTGGACAATAAGGAATACTAGATTGATAAAAATGGGGTGCCTTATGAAGTTGTGCAATAGGAATAAATAATAACAGTGTAAGCTTGGGAATTGACAAGTGTCTGGAAGAGAAATGAGACCACATGTGATCAAGGCTAAGTCACCAAAGTAGTGTCATTTGAGGGCAAGAATGACAATGTATGTAATCCTATTGTGTGATAATATGTTTATCGATACATGTAAATTCTGATCCACTTCTCAGAGAAAGGGATTTGAATTCTCTCTTCCAGAACTGGAAGAGATAGTCCCTGGGCAGTCTCTATTAAAGAAGAATGTAGAAGAGCTTTCCTAGGTAGACTAACAAAGTAGATTTGGAGGCTGTATTCACCTCTGTAGGTACGGGAACATTCTTCCCTTTTCCTCTCCTGCCTCTTCACAACTGGTAAGCAGAGGCAGTTGTGGTAAGCTGAAATGGGGAACTGAGGTGACCAAAAAAGCAAGCCTTGTTTTGGTGGGTTGCTTTTGAGGTAGTTGTTTCACAGGTTCTTTTTGCCAGGTGGACAGCTGCAGAGGACAGACACACAAGCACAAGAGGACCAATGAGGGTGAATCACATCTTTTGACATGCTGGCCACATTCCTTATGATGCAGCTCAGGATGTGGTTGGCTTTCTGGGCTACAACGTGCAAAGTGCACATTGCTGGCTCATTTTGAGTTTTTCATCAACCATCCCCCCCAAATCCTTCTCCACAGGGCTGTTCTCAATGATCTTTAAAGTATTGATAATGGCCTTTGAAGTATTCACTGAAACCCTGCATTTCATGTAGTTGCATTCCAAGAAACTGTTGGAAAGTTAAAAATGAGGAGGAAAAACCAGGCATTTAATCTAAATGAGCGTTGGCACAAGAACCAGTGGATATGAACTGTCTGAGCATGTGCTGCAGACTGCATACCTGAAACTGTGACGTGCAGAAAAGCAGAGGTCTACAGCAGTGCTCAAATGGACATCACTCAGAGTGAATTTTGAAAGCTTAAGATTGAAAGATCATAGAGCAAGGTTGCCTAACAGGAATCTACCTGGTTTGCCTGAGAAGGCTCCTTTCAGTTTCTGTTCCCACCTCTTTTCTCTGTAGTCTTTCTAGGAAATGCACGTGGAGTTAGGATTTTCTATGGATTTCTTGATGCTAGGTTCTTTCATCAGCTGTCTTTGCTTCTGAAGCTTCATCACTTGAAATGTACACCTCTTCCTGTTGGTTAACTTACAAGATAAGATGTGTAACATGCAGAGGCTTTGATGTGGAGTTTGGAAATGTATAGGATTATCTTTTTCTTTCACAGACTTGAAAAACAATCCGTATGCGTTTGTTTTTGAAAGAGAAGGAGAGTTAGAGAATCTCTGTGTGCCTTTGGACTGGGAGTATGAGTGCCACAGTTGTCCTCATGCTCCTTTCAAGGGGTGACGGTTTAACTGGGGGTCATTTTGCTGGAATATAAGAGACAAAGTTAAGTTTTTCCATATGTACGTTGTTAAGTCTGGGGATCCAGTTACCCAGGCAGTTGTTAAAAGCTTGGGAGTTGCCACTCACTGTTGGGAAGGCTTTCTGTTATCTGAAAACTAGAGCATTAAAAATTGTGAACACATTGGGAGGCGTTTTCCCTAGCAAGTATGGAGTAAACTTTTGGAGAACCTGCAGGCTTTTGTCTACATGACATCCTGTTTCTTTAGACTCCTTAGTTACTGAGTTGAACTGTGAATCCAAGGAGATATGCAAAAAGTGCTGGTTGCTGTCTCTTTTTGTTAAGGGTTAGAGGTAGTTATGGCAGAGTGTCCAGAGAATGAGAGGAGAAACTTGTCTGCACGCTACTAGGTCCACCTAGTATTTGACACACTTTCAACAGGCCCATTAAGGAAGGGAATGGCAGTGGGCAGGAGACAGGAATGGTGACAGGTTTCTTGGCTTTATACATGCTGGCTGACTTATTATGGGAACCTCCCTCAGTGAGTCATTAAATAGTAAATGTCCCACAGTGGGCAGAACTCATGGGCAGGATGCATTCAATCATGGCTTTCATGCATCTGAAATGAAATGGTAAGCATTAAAAATTCCTTTTTTGATTCCTCTTTGCTATTGATAAGAGGAATGGCCTCAGGAAAAAGTAACAGCAAAACCAGCGCTTCATTGTATTTAGCTGCTCAAATTCTTGCCCATAAGTGTAAACCACACAGTTTTGGTGCAGTAGGAGTTCTACACACTTCTCAGGCTCTGTAGGACTCAAGGCACAAAAGCATTGGGGCACAAAGTAACAATAAGGGAAGTCTGCCACAAAAATGGTCTGATGTCTTTTGGAGTGTCTGTAGCTGTTCAGCTCGTTACCTACTGCAGCAGGTTCTGTTCAGTGTAGGGTGGTAAGACTTGCACTTCAGGACTATTTGTACCTTTCTTCTGGAGTGGCTGAAAAATTCCTCAGTAGTTTTGAGGAACTGTAGTAGTGAGTGACTAGTGATATCGGAGCAAAAAAGGGGAAAGAATTTTTTTTTGGAATCATGAAACACTTTCTCTCATTACAAGTGAGTGATAAAGCACCTAATTTGCCTTACAACACTTTGATTTTTGAAAGCATTAACTAGCGTGGAAGGTCCTTACCTACCTTGTAATAAAAGTCTTTAGCAAAAATGCAACCTGAATAGACCTTAACTAGAAGATGCAAGCTGTGTTGAAAATACATGGAAAGACCTTTGATTTATAATTATGGTAGAAGACTGAAAGTCCTGAGGTGCAGTCCTCTAGTTGTGATCACGTGTGCTGTGACCGTCACTTGAGCTCTGTCTCTAAGCTTTATTTACATGGAGAAACAGAGAGATAATAGTCTCTGAGGGTGTGGGAAGGCTTAAAATATCACGAGTACTCTAGAAATAATTCATCTTGAAGGCAGAGTTAAAATGAGAACTGATGTATTTGTAAAGGAGAGGATGGAAACATTTCAGCAAAGCTGGAAAAACTTGTGGGTAGGGGAGCTAGGCACAAGTGCCTGTAAACCCCCTGGCTGGTTGCTGAGGAAGTGCATGATCCTTTTGCTGCTGCAGTGCCTGACCTGCCACAACAATCCCTACCTTCTCCTGATGCTGCAAGGCTTCTAAGCTAATCACATCTGAGTGAACTCAGGCACTATGTCACCACCAGTGAGGCTACACAGAATCTCACTTTATTTGGGGCTGGGCCCAGCTTTTCTGCACTTGCTCAGCTGAGCAGTTGAACACATCACTGCTGACTTTGTGCAGCAGGTGACCATTGTCTCAGGTACCCTCTTAAGAGCTTAAAATTATTCCGCTTTACTCTTGGCTCTCTTTAACATATGCATTTCTTACTGTGTTGTGGGAAAAAAATTGAATAGTGTGTGGTAGGGAAGGTGAGGAAGTGCTGTGTCTGTCCTGGAATGCTTGTGCTTGCCTGAGATCTTTGATCTGTGAAATAACAGCAGTGTATCTTGACCCACTTCTCTGTACTTCTGTGGAGAATGACATTTCAAACTCCCACAGACATGGGAATGGATTACTGTAAATACTAAAAGGCAAATTTCCATGGAATCCTAAAGTTTGCTGTAAGGATCTTCAAGGTACTGAACTTCATAACATAAATGTGATGCCCCAAAGTAGTGTCTGGGTGCTTGCCTGTGTGAGGCTGTTTTTGTTTGGACTGTGCTTGAAGACCAATCCCCCTCTCTTGCCTGACCAGAGGTTTTCTTCCTGGCATGCAAAGGAAAACTAAGATCAGGAATGAAACAGCTGATACCCAGTTTAAGAGAAGAGCCTGAATATAATACTTGAGAGGGAAGAATGTCCTTTAATTCTTCCTGAATTGTGTATGTGATCTTCATAATTTGAGAGCTTCAAATACTTGAGCTCTGGAAGATGGTGCTTGTTGTGATCTGCAGAAATTGGCACCTGACATGGCCTGAGCAATCCATGCACATGGACTTTTTCCCAGGTGCCTGGGAACCAGGTGTCTTTAAGCAGAAATGTTGGCAACTTAGGCTTGACTTTGCAGGATTAGGAGTTGTCTAATGAGCAAGGTCAGCCTGCACTTTTTATCAACTCTTGCGAATGGCCTACATTTCCAGATCTGCTGCACTCTTGATTGTAGCATGTTTTTTTAAGAGGAAAATATTGAAGTTGTTCTCTTCCATAGATTCCATGAGTGGGAAGTTTCAGGGGAACACTTTCCAGCCTGTCTTAGTCCCCGTTTTTTTTGCTGCCTTTCTTCTAAGATTCTGCTTTACTGGAGAATTATTTTTTTCCCTTCTTAATCTTTGTCACTACAGTAGTTGCTGTGATTCTCTTAGATGTGCTTGATGCTCTTAAACAAGTGTATGCTTTGTTGTCTTTAAATTCCTTGTGTCTTTGTTTTGGGGGAGCACAGTATGCAGGTATTATGCAATAGGTAATCTTGTCCAGTGATTAAACAAGATCTTGTTAATGGAACAACAGAAACAAAAATAAGTTGAAAAGGAACTAGTCTGGAATCAAGCTCTGAAGTGCTTTGTTCCTTTTTCTATTGATGATAACCTATAAACATTAGCACAATTCCTTTGGTTTTGTTCCCTGCTTTAATAATATTAAAGCACTTTAAAGAACCATTATGAGCATGAAATCTTCTAATAAAGTTAATCATAGCATACATCAAGTATCAAAGATCAAAGTCTTTTGTCTGAAATATGTGGATTTTATGCTCAACAGTTTGTAACTTTTAAAGAGGCTTTTAGCTTTTATTTTTAAGGCTACTCTAATTGGCATGGAGTGCTAATAATTTTAAATACACAATGAATTGCTGGTACGCATGTACTTCTGTAAACAATACTGCAGATTCTGGTCTCTTGTGTGGAGTTAATGATGAGTTCAATTTTTTGCATAACTGTTGAATCCACTTACATAATACTTAGTGTTCAGCATTCAAGAAAAACTTTGTGGTATGATTTGTTTGTTTTTGTATTTTGTTTATTTGTTTAGTTTTTCGAAGAACCCTGTATTTTGATAATCTTGCAGTCACTTATGTGAATTGCTGCCCAGAAAGTGAAGTATTCCATACTGAAGGAAGGATTCCATACTGGATATATTTTCCATAGCTGCCCTGATGTGCAAGTTGAGAGAAGGTTCCTAAATACCAATTTGCAGTTATGTAATGCTTCCCATAGTCATCATACTTAACTTTCATCTTATGATTTGTCTGTTCTTTGTATGTGTCATAACATCTGACTAGTTATTTAAATATCCTGTGCCAGGAATCTCAGCCTTTCTCTTGAATAAGTGAATGAATGCCAAGTCAATAAAACATGTATTTCTGTACTTCTGCTGCACCTTTCATTTCCCTATTCAGAATGTTTTCAAATAGTTGCTTGGGCTCTTAGCACTAGAGGTGGCAATGTAATTTACATACATGTAGAATAGAGGGAGGTTCAAAGCTGTAAAATCACTGAACAGAGGTCACTCCAGCAGGAGTAAATTGGAACTTGCAGGGCTCCACTTTGTGTTCCCTGTCCTAATATCACCTGACTTGATGATCTGTGCCTAATTTTGGTAATCCATTTTATAGCTTGTATGAGGTGCTGAATTAATACACCTAGGCAGCATGCTGTTTTTAAAAGCAAAGAAAGTTGTGGGTACAAGATGTGAAAGCAAGTTCCTTGCTGCCCCAGCATGCTGGGGGGCAGGACATGGGGCTGGCTGCCTGCTTCCTTGGGGTCACTGAGAGCAGAGTGTGTTCTGTGTTTCATTATGTTACTGTGTTTGTGCACCTTCTCAGCCTCGTGCATGGTAGTGAACCAGATTTGCTGCCTCTCAGGAGTAATTCTGATGTTGAAACTTGTGAGGAAGGAGCAAATTCCCTAAGAGCAATTCTGGGCCCATCAGATGTCCTGTGGCAAAGAGCCTGAATGCTTGTTGGCTCCTAAGACCCAAGTGATGGCTTGCTTGGACTGCATTGGTTCAGCAGTGGGTGCTGGGTGTGACACTCAATGGCTATTGCTAAACCCTGGAGTCCAAGTGCTTTAGAAGCGTGCTGGCTGTCCTGGTCCTCACATTTTCCCAGGGGAAGGTGGATTCAGTGTAGCATTTGTCAAACTTGTTGCCTGCTCCTCCCGATTGGGAACCAGGGCGTGCTGCAGAGCTGAGGAAAGGCTGCATGCCTGAGTCCCATGTGTGAGGTGTGAGTGCTGTCCCTGGAGAGGGGCAATGCCACAGTCCTTGTGGCTGGGTGTGCTCATCAAGAGCCCGTGGGCACCAAGATGGGCTCTAAGAGCTGATCTGTGGGTGAACAATTGGCTGTTGCTGACTCCAGTCTGCACTGGCTGCTGTGTTGGACAGACATCTTAGTTAGGGGTAGAGATTGGGGTGCCCTCACTTGTTTAGTCAGGGAAGCTGGTCTCTCTTGCCAGAATTCATCTCATATGAGTTCTTGCTTTCTGTAATGTATAAATATTGTCTTGATGGCACGGAATTCCCTAGCTGGCTGGAATGGTTGCAGTAGTATTAAGTTTCTTTTCTGGGAAGAGTGTGTGTGTTTTGGTTTGGTTTTTTGGGGTTTTTTTTGGTTTTTTTTTTAGTTTCTTTCTTCTCTCTGAAGAAACTAACAAGAGCCAAACTTTCAAAGCACAGTACTGATACAGGGCTTGAACTCTGTGACTATAAAAATAAAGTGTTAAATAATTGGAAAGAGTGTCTAGAATGCATGCTAGCATTGCGTTGAAAACAAAAGTTTTGGTATTTCAGGTTATTTTATCTTTTAAGGGCCTCAGTAAGAGTCAGAACTTTACTCACCTAGTCAGAATTTTTGAAGCAAACTTGAATGGTGATATTGTGCCTACAAATGGTGCCTTAGAACTTGTATAAGTGGGCACTCTATGGCTTTAGCAATATGGAAATATATGGAAGTACCACTTTCAGGATCTGAAAGGATAGAAACAACTATGCCCTGCCTCCTTGTAATATGGGGATTTCTTCTGCTGTTGCTATTTGTGTATGTAGTATATTTAAAAAATATATTTATGTATTTATATGTTGTATGTGTTCTTCATATATATTTTTTGTATGCATATATAGATGTATTATGCATATTACAACAGAGATGTTACAAATATTCATATTTATATAAATGTATAACATATATTTAAAACTCTGGTCATTATATTACTGCATAGGCATTATTGTTATGTGCATGGACTCTTCAGTTTGCAGATCGTGGTCTGTTGGTTCTGCTGTGCAAAAGTGGGGGAAGTTTGTAATTTAAATTCAATTGTTATTTAAGTAATAAATTGTTCTTAGTGCTGAAAGACAAACAATGCTCTTAGATTTTCATTTGGCTGCTTGCTGCAGTTGTTATGGTGATTCAGATAAGGTCATTGCTGTGCTGGTCTTCTCTGGGTCTGGCTATGCTAGGACTAATAATTTGGAAAACTGATTTTAGAAATTCCTACTTTGAATGAAGAACAAACACTGACCTATTTATAAAGAGGTATTAAGTTTTAGGTGTAATTTTTATCTGTTGGTTTTTTTTTTGATTACTGCTGCTTAGTTATACTCTATTTAGCATACTTCTGCCTTTCTTTTTTAGAGAAGAAGGGCTGGTATCCTTGAAATTAAGTGTGTTGTAAGGATTTATGAAAGGAAAATATTTTCTAAATAGAAATGTAATTAGTGGGTTTTGCTGATCTCCTTTTCTTCATTTCAAGCAATTATCCTACCTGTTTGTTGCAGTCGAAGCAATGGGAGAAATCAAAACAATTGTTTAGAGGATGGAATGGGTTTGCTTCCTGTAAATTAGATTCTGTAGCTTACTGAAAGCATCCTGGGTCTTTAATATAACACTGTCATTCTAAAGATTTCAGATTTTTTTGAGATTAAATAATCTCTCCATTGTACTAGTGCAAAACCTTACTTGGGTCCAGATGCTTTTTCATAACTCAAGAGAAATCTTCCAAAATACCTGTTATACTAAAGAGGAGAGCTTATATTGTGACTTTAATTCAAATGTGATAGTAGGTGAAGTGGGCAGGATGGGAAGGTTATACTGACTTGCCAGCACATTTTAAATTATCACTGTTTAGTGCTCACTCAGCATTCTACTTTGATTAAAAATTAAGCACTTTTCCCAGATAAGGAGAACAACCTTACCTGAGTGTAAAATTAATGCCAACTGCCTGTCAAATGTTTGAGTGCAATAGTTATCTGGACATGCCCATATATTTGGAAATTCCTCTTTTATCAGTGTCCTTTTTAAACCTTTCTTCTGGTTGTGTACTTGCAATTTAGTAGAAGATACTAAATGCATTTTTCTTAAAGAAGAACTATCACGTTAATTCCTAGATGTAGAAACTGAAATGCATTTTTCCTTGCCTGCTCTCATGTTTTCTTATTGTGTCTTAGTGAATGTGTAGTAAATTTATTCTGTCTAGGAAGTGCCTTTAAAGACAAGGAACAAATCCAGATTGCCTTGATTTTTTTTTAATCCCCACTAGAATTGTGTGTTCATTGGTGCTTTGCATCCAAACTGTTAGATTCAATACAAACTGCATTTTAAAGGTTAGTTAATGCTGCAGAATTCCAGAAAAATAAAAAAATGTTAGTTCCAGAAATTCAGTTGTACTTCTGTTTAAGGAGTTCTTATAAAGTAGATTGTATTTTAATAATAAATCTTGATAATTTACAAGAGTTGACATGTTCTCTGTAGTGAAGAGCACAGTTATTTATTTCTCCCCTAAACCTCAAGACAATATTCTGTATTGTTTTTAGTTCTGAAATCCATCAGGACTCTCTGCTTAGAGAACATGACAGTTTGATCAGGCAAAAAGCATTGCCATCAAAACCCCTTGACAGGCGTGACCAGTATTTCCAGCTGGAATGAAGATCCCTGACACTTGGAAGAATAAGAAGTGCATGGAGATACTAGTTCATGTTTTATGTAGTTTATTTTGAAGTCTCTCAGGAGTTCAGCTTTGAATTTGAATTTCATCTTGTTGAGTAGTCTTCTTTAATTCAATTGAGGAGACAAAATCAGTAAAATTTTCTCTGGCAGTCAGCTCTAAAAACTTGTGTGTATATCTTTGTTCCTTTTGACTACTAGGCTTTATGAAAAGATTTTAATTCTCATATTTACAGGCATTTTTGTAGTGGTACATATATTAATGACATACAGCGACATTTAAGTGGACATTTATGCATGCACATGCATATGTGGATGGATTTACATAACAAGCTGTTATATTTAAATAAAAAAATGAGCTCCTCTTTCTTCATCCTGTAAAGAGGGTGAAAGCAGGTACGAGGTATGAGATGGGTCTCTTCAGTGGTCCCATGTCTTCCCCCTGTCTTGGGTTTGAGGTGAAAAATTATAAGAAAATAACTTTTTAAGTTGCCTTCCCTAGGAGCACTGCTCTGTAATTTGCACATGCAGGCTGGGAAAGGTTTTTACTGAGACTCCAGTTGTTTGAAAACTCAGAACTGATAGAACTGAAATTCTGTTTACCCCATTATTACCACCTCTATACATGCGCACTGCTCAGTTTCATAATTTTCAAGAACTGTGAGGTTTTAGCCATTTTTAAAGGCTGTTCAATATTCTTATAATACTTTGTTTTTGAAATAATGGTTTCTTTCTGTGCAAAGGATTCCTAACTGCAATTGATGTAAGTCTGCAAATTGAGCTGGAGAAATCAAGCAGAACATCTAGAGGATGGAGAGCAGTTAGGGTGAGTTTCATCTGCATTAAGTCAGTCATCTGCAAGTCAGACTTAGAGCTAGCTCTCTTCAGAGATGGTCAAAAGAGACATCAGATGAATCACCCACTGCAGGTGTCTGTTTCCTCTGACTTGGCAGAATGCTTAGGAAAACTGCCTCGGAGATCTTGCTTTTTGACATACAGTCAGCTGACATGAGTCCCACCTGCAGTGACTGCTTATTTAATATAAAAAAGTCAAACTTTCTCGTCTGGGAACTGTTAAGTAGGAGGAGGGGTGGACAGAAGTGCTCCAGCACATTGCATGCTCTTCTTGCTTTTGGATTGTCCTTTTTCCTGTTTCTTTGTTACTTCCACACTTTTGGTACTCTGGCCAGCAGCAATTCTGTTAAACTGCATGAATGTGATTCCTCCTTTCCTCCTTAGAAACCAGGATATGTCCTATATGAATCCTCTAGGGGAGGAGGAGAAATTATAGTATGTCATAATGTAAATCAGGACTATCATAAAGCGTATCTGTAAAATAGAGTATTGAAGGCCGCTTAAGCAGTTTTAGTTTTGATTTGCCTGAGTTTTGTGATCTTCTCTTATACACCGACATGCATACAGAAATTTATATTAAAACTGGTTTTTGAAAGAAGACAACTAATAGAAAACAAGATTGTCATCAGTGTCATTAATGCCTGTACAGTTTATTGAATTTGGAACTGACAAAACCTGCAGAAATCCCTGTTGCTGGGATTATCTGATAGCAGCAGAGATGTTGATAGCATATTGTGAGCTAGAACAAAGTAATTCTTCATCAAATTTCACACTGTAAAAAGAACACAGGAGCCAGATTTCTCAGCTTTATTCTGGACTTTAAAAAGGAGTGTTTCTTAGTGAATACGTGTTTTTCATGTAGCTTGACTCATCTTACCCATTTTTCCTTTAAATTTGTCTCCTAAATTCATTGTTTGGCTGGAGTGCAAAGTACAATGGTAATTCTGAAGGTGCTTGGAAGCAATGGTGTCTTAAATCCTTAAAGTATTTCCCTGTCAGGAATGATGCATTGGAGGTGTTTTCTGGAATCTGAGGAACTCAGGGTTTCTTCTGTATTTGTTAGAAAGAAGCTCCTCCAGAGGTGAATTTGAATCCCAGTGAAGTAAAATACCTGAGTCAGGACCTAAGTGTAGATCCTCCTTGACTATCTATGTTTTAAACTTAGTAACTGTGCTATATTTATTGCTAAAGTTACTCCTGCAAGATTCTAATTGTAATTTTGTAAACAGTGTTTTCAGCCAGCCAATTTGAATCTGAACATCAGCAAAAGGTGTGATATTGCAGACATTTATGTGAAGTTTCTGCCATTTTAATTTTATCTACCATTTTAGTTTTCTTATCCGTGACTTGAAAAGGATAGCAGGGAATTCTCAGGATGTGTGTGCTAAATGGCAGACAGTTTCTCTGCTCCTTATATTGATGCTAATTCCAGTGTTTGTTTCTCATTTAGAAGTCAGATGCTTTTTTTTTTTTTTTTCTTTGGGGCATATTTTGTTTAAAAGACTCTATGGATTCCTCATACTTACAGGGGTTTACAGGAGTGGCTTCTCTGAGAGGCTGCCAGAAGCTTCCTCCATGTCTGACAAAGCCAAGGAGAGACTCAGGGCTGGTCAGTGCCCATCAGGGGTGGTGGTAGCACCTCTGGGATCTTGTGTTTGAGGAGGAAAGGTATTGCAGAGAAGCAAATTGCAGCCAGAGAAGAGAGGAGTGAGAGTATGTGAGAGAAACAGCCCTGCAGACACCAAGGCCAACGAAACAGGAAGGGCTGGAGATGCTCCAGGCACTGGAGCAGAGATTCCCCTGAGGCCTGTCATGAAGACCACAGTAAGGCAAGGCTGTTCCCCTGCAGCCTGGGGAAGTCTGTGATGGAGCAGAGATCCATGTGTAGACACCCCCATGGCAGAGCAGACGGAAGCCTGAGGGAGGCTGTGCTGGAACAGGCTCCTGGCAGGACTTGTGACCCCCACAGAGGACCTGCGGTGGGAATCTGTTCCTGAAGGACTGCATTCTGTGGAAGGGACCCACACTGGTGAACAATTTATGAAGAACTGCAGCCTGTGGGAAGAACTCACTTGGGAGAAGTTCATGGAGCAGTCTGCTGGGGGAGGGTCCCCATGCTGGAACAGGGCAGGGATTCTTCCCTCTGAGGAGGAGGCAGCAGCAGAGACAATGTGTGATGAACTGACCACTAACCATTCCAGTCCACCTGCACTGCTGGGGGAGGAGGTAGAGAATCAGAAATAAAGTTAAGTCCAGGAAGGAATTAACCCACCCCAGGGTGGGAAGAAAGTGTTTTCAAGATTTGGGTTTACTTCTAATTATCTTACTCTGTTTTATTGGTAAAAAGTTAATTTCCCCCAGCCAAGTCTGTTTTGCCCATGACAGTGACTGGTGAGTCATCCCTCCCTGCCTTTAGCTCGGCCCATGAACCTTTCATTATATTTTCTCTCCCTTACCCAGGTGAGGGTAAGGGAGAGAAAATATAATGATAGAGCAGCCTTGGTTGGCTCCTGGTGCCCAGCCAGGGTCAACCCACCATAACATGGAATAAGAAAACTTGAAATTGATACAACAAGTAGCAAGGCTGATTTCTCCTGGTGTTTTTTGTCCTTTGTACCTTTTTCTCGAGCTGGCAACAGTTGTGGACAGTGACATCGTGTGTTAAGGTGAAGAATTTCACTTTTCCTTGGTACTCTCATCTTTCACAGGTTTTTTTCTTTTGGTATTATTATTATTACTATTTTATTTCATTATCCATCAAATGCTAAGATTATTTATATGCTTGCTTTGCCATGTTTTTTATTTTCCACGTGTACATACATTTTACAGCTCACTATTAATGCTTACTAACTAAATATCCTTGCAGAGAAGTTGCAGTGTCAATAAACAGTTTCTTTTACTGAGAAATTTGTGTTTAGATTTTGTTCACTGAATTAAGAAATGCCATCTGGAAAAGAGTTGGTGGAAGTGGCTGGAAACCCAGAGGGGTCTCCATAGGAAAAGAAGATTGCACTGTAAAGATGCTGATTGTGGGGATCTGTGGTAGATGTGTAGTGTAGTGCAAGAAATGGAAAGGTTGTCCCTATTTCTAGGAAAAAGAGGAAAATGGCAATTAAATGAAAGCTAAAATTGAAAAGCAGGATTTGTTAGTGAAAGGAAAAGGAGATACTTTTGGCCCATTGTGTAGAACATGTTGCAGTCAGGGGCAGTGAAATAAAAGGCAAAATTGAAAAACAGGATTTGTTAGTGAAAGGAAAAGGAGATACTTTTGGCCCATTGTGTAGAACATGTTGCAGTCAGGGGCAGTGAAATAAAAGGCAAAATTGAAAAACAGGATTTGTTAGTGAAAGGAAAAGGAGATACTTTTGGCCCATTGTGTAGAACATGTTGCAGTCAGGGGCAGTGAAATAAAAGGCAAAATTGAAAAACAGGATTTGTTAGTGAAAGGAAAAGGAGATACTTTTGGCCCATTGTGTAGAACATGTTGCAGTCAGGGGCAGTGAAATAAAAGGCAAAATTGAAAAACAGGATTTGTTAGTGAAAGGAAAAGGAGATACTTTTGGCCCATTGTGTAGAACATGTTGCAGTCAGGGACAAAAAAAATATATAAACCAGTGTTTTGCTGTTAATATGGTTTCTAAGATGATTCAATGTCTTGCAGGGTAAGAGGGAGGCCTGCATGTGTTAGCATTACCCAGTCATGAGCACCTGAAAGGCTCGGAAGTCAAATCTGCTTTCAGGATATGTGTGCCCCAGCAATGACCCCTGCTGTTGTTGCAGGTGTGGCACTATGCTGCTGGCACTGTGCACACAGGGAAGAAGATACTCAGCTCTTGGGTGCTGTTTTCTGCTTGAAGATCTTTTTTCATTTCTCTTGAGGAAAAGGAATTAGATTCTAAAAGCCAAATCTGCCCAAGGCCTGTTAGTTAAACCACACAAGTCAGTCTGTGGGTGCATTGAAGGAAGAGACAAGCAACACTAATTGGAAGAAAACCATTTTTTTCCCATAATATTGAAAAAAAGCGCCAGGCTGAATCGTAGAGGCCTGCTTGTATGGTAACTGTATTCTCTCTTTTTCTCCCCTTTTTTTTCATTTGTTTAGGTTGAATTTTCCTATCCTCCCCTAAAACCTGGAGAAGGACATGACAGCCACAGTTTACCAGAGGAATGGAAGTACTTGCCATTCCTTGCCTTACCGGATGGCGCTCACAACTATCAGGAAGGTGAGAAATGAGAGAGAAAAGTTGTGTGTACTTCTACTGCAGCCCAAAGAAAAAAACCTGGTATCTGAACAGCTGACCAGTGATTCTTTTTTCTGTTATACTTCCTGCACTTTTTGTTGAAGTTGCAAAATACATTGGCAATGATATGTTCTTTTAGGTGAAAGTAAAGGTGTACCTCCTACATCCAGAATTCAGATGTCAGTAAAAAATTCAGGTTAGATATCATTTTTGCATAGTTCTAGCACAAAGCAAGGCTGCTGGCTTTCTCAGAAGTTCTTTGAAGGGTGAAACTCTCCTCCACTAATTTAGAGATGCTTAAAAATGACCTACAAGTCCTGGAAAGCCATGTCAGTATGATGGTGTGAGCTTTAAAAGGGTTTTTGTTGGCAGAATAATGATAGAAATATCCATTTGCCATATAGTCACCACTAAGTTTGTGGCACTTTTAATTTTTTTAGTATTGCATTTATTCCTTTATTAGCAGTTCTATTAACCCCTGACATTTATATTTGTGTCCAATTGTTTAATCTTTTTTTTTTTTCTGCAGAGCAGACAAGAAAGTCACTTTAAACGGCAAAATCACAGAAACCCTTTAATACTACTTTTAATTTGTTTAGTTTTTTAACTTGTTATACTTAGATTCCTTATTGTCCAGCTTTTGGAGATCTCATTTGGAAACAAAGGAAGTTTATCAAAATAGTCCCTTTCCTAGCAGCAATAAGAGTGTCTCTGACTGCTCTGGGCCACGATTTTTGCTCAATTTCTGCATTGTTAAATACATTACAAGAAGTAGACTACATTTAAAGTTAGGAAAATCACATGCAACTGCATTTACCTGCTGTCTCTTGTCTCAGTACCATTCCAGTTAATACTCAACTTTGAGCATTTTTATTGCTGTGCTAGAAGACTATAAATGTTTATTTTTTGGTAAGGACAAAAAAGAGTTGGCAGCTAAGGGGAAATATATATCCTTCTGTTTTGTAGGCAAGAATACACATGAACTTGAACCACGCAAACAGATTTTCTGATAATTGAATTTCATTTACTGTAACTTTATTAGATATCTGGTTTTTGAGTTTTAAACTAATTCCTGTGGATAGTTGCGAAGAGGATGACTTGGTACAGGAAACGATCATACAGGCCTTCTAAAACTCTAGGTGATCTCCAGAATATAAACTTGATCAAGGTAGTAAGCTTTATTATAAGAAGTCCTCTTCCCTGTTGGCCATAATGCATATGGGATTGTCTCTCCTGTTCATTTTCTTACTATGAAGCAAACAAAAAATTAATAGTTGGTTTCAAGAAAGATTTCACTTATGTTTTGAAAGGGGAGTACAACTGTCTTTGCTTAGGATTGAACAACTTTTTTGCAGTAGCAGCAGGTGTGTGTGTAGATCTTGTCATATTTTATAGATATTTTTCTTTTTCATTTTGCACTTGCACAGAGACAGTAATTATTTTCTGTAAGACTAGGTTTCACAAATTCTTTTTGGTAGTATAGTGCTGGTGGTTGTGCAGATACCTACCTTGGCAGAGGTAGGAGCTGCTCTAACCTTTCAACTGTGTGTGTCCTTCTTGCTGTTTGAGATTTTTTTTCCTATCTTCACTGTTTGCCTTCTTAATGGCATCACACTCCAAGCTGTACACACTGAATTACAGTGCCTTGCCTTTGCTTCTTTGTCCTGAATTGGGAAAGCAGCATGCCTGTAGCTTTCAGTGGTGCTTCTCTGCTTTCAGTAGCTGCTCCTGAAAAGTAATGTTGGCTTGGTTTAGCTAAACATGAAGCTGTTCTGCACACCTGGAGATTCTTCCACAAATTACCTTGTAATGTGAAAACTAATTTGGGTCCAGACATAATTTTATAGGTAACTTGTCCCTTTTTTAAATTTTTTTTTTTCCCAGAAATAAGTGTCTGCCAGTACTTACTGCAGTAAACTTTTAAGGAGTGCTGAAAATAAATATACTGAACTCTTGTTAGTGAATGACAAAATAGTCTTGTATTTTTTCTAGATACTGTGTTTTTCCACCTGCCTCCAAGATGCGGGGATCGAACCACGGTGTATGGCGTCTCTTGCTATCGGCAGATTGAAGCAAAGGTAACTTTCCAAGTTGTGAATTAATTATATTAATGAATAATAGGCTCAATGCATTAACAAACCTAAAATTCAGTGGCTTGCGTTACACCAACAGGCAAAAACTGCATGATTGTGTTACGTTAAAAGTCTGTGAAAGTGCTCACAGTGTGTAGCTCCAGAACTTGAGAAGTATTCTTTCTCATACATCAGCAGGTGTATTGTGATCTTCTGAAATGTTCGAGGCAATCAAAAAATACATTTTGTTTCTTGAGAGCCAATCCAGCCATCAGCACCAAGCAGCAAAACTCAACTGACAGTCTGTCAAGTGGCAA
>VYZP01022000.1:227-21202 GCA_013400635.1 Hypocryptadius cinnamomeus
CTCAATAACTCTGTCAGTGACATACTATTATATGTCTCAGTCATAATTAAGTGAGATGAAGATTATTCCAAAAAGTAAATTTGTGAGGAAACAACAGGAGGTAACAGCAATACAAAGGACGCAATGGCCCACAACGCATGTACTAAGGCAAAAGTATTCATTGGCTCGCTATCATAACCACTGGGTTTAGCCTCTTTTCACAGGTTTCAAAGGATTTTTAAAATTAACTTAAACTGTTGTATGATCAGACTTTATTAAGAGACAGTTTCTGTTGGACCTCAGCATGCTGAGTAGTGCCAATTTTGGGAACAGTAATGAAAAGAAAATGAATGGGAATAGGAACACATTCAGTGTCCTAACATTTCCTTATTCTTCTGAACCCTTGTTGTATCCAAACATCTTTATATCCACTTCTAAACAAGATTAAGGCTGAAATAACACAAAGATGTATGATGAGCATATTTAACCAGTGTGATAGCTTACCAAAAACTTAAAACACTGCCCCAAGATGAGACAGACCTTTAATTAAATAAGTCCTCTATGGTGGTTATATTGGGTTAATTTCTGTATATACAAAAGCCCTCCATAAATACTTTATTAAATATTTGTTTAATAACATGGATTTAAGCTTCAGAAGCTTCCCTCTGTTTTTGAAAAATTAATGTGAACATTTTTGGAAAAAATAAAAAGAAAATAAAACACATCTAGACCACTAAAATTCTGACTATCTAGCCCCAGGAGTTGTTCTTACACATCTGTAGTTAACTGCGTAATAACCTCTTAGCTGTTTTCCATTGCCTACACATTACTGATGTTGCTACAGATTAAGACTGAGTTTTAAAGCTGTTTCTATCACTAGTGAGTGCTTGTTATCAACATTTTAAAGAGAAGCTGTGAACAAACCTTTGAAAAGTGACTGAATACTTCAATGCCAATATATTTTGCATGTAAAATATAAAAATCTCTGTGTGTTTCATTTGAAATCTGATAAATATTTATTATCAATGCTGTTTGCTTTTAATCTGTTCAGGATATCATTCCTCCAGCTCCTTAGTACTTAAACAAAAATGGCATTTACATTACAATATTGCTTGCCAACAATCTCATTTTCTGGTTTAGTCAGCAGCCTTCATGCTTGATTAGTCTTTAATTATACAAATACCTACATATTAAAAAAGTTTTCTTTTTTCCATACTTTGAGCATGTAATTATTTTCTCTTGCATGCAATAACCTTTAATTTTAGGATTAAGCAACTGATTCTCTTTAGTATGGATGGATTTTTTCAAGTGTTAAAGCAAATTTGGGTATTGTATTACGAGTAGGAAAATTATCTTTAGGAAAACCTTTCATTAGTGCATTTGACAGCACACTGAGCAGCTGACGGAAACTTCAAAATATTCAATATACTTGAAAACAAAATGGATACCAATTCTATGTACTCTGGAGTGAACAGCAATATTACTCTGAATTCACCACTCAGCAAGAGAGTGACAGGGGCTATGCGATTCCTCCATTGAATATTCCTTGCTTTTGTACTATCAGTTCCAGCAGTACTTAGAAGCCCAACGCAAGATCAAGGCCTCATTGTACTATACCAAAAATTGTAAAGGTTTCCAGTATAAAGTGGTGATCAAACAATGGTGGGAGAAGCAACAAAGGAACAGAAAGGCAAAGTGACATCCCAGACAGTGGCAGACCTGGGACTGCAGTCTCATGCTCCTGACTCCAACAACATATTTACTACACCACTTGGTTTCCTGATGCAAATTATTTGTCAAAAATGAATTCAGTAAGCAAAGACCTAATTTGATAATGAGATTAGAGCTAAATATGCAGATTTAATATGGCAGTAAAGGAATTCTCTCCTCTTCTTTTCCTGCAGTTTTCACTCATGAGAGCATGGAATGCCAAGTTTGGGTCTACAGGACTGACATATGTTATCTCTATACCTGCTTCTACATTTGAAGTGCCAGTGATTTCCCCCTAGACATAGTCTTTGAATGTCTATGGGGAAAACATCAAGGATTTTTAGAATGGCTTGGTTTTCTCAGGATCTGTTTATTTTTATATTTGTTTTACATGAACTGAAAATTCTGTCAGACACATTTTGATTGCATGGAGAACATGTTTCAGAGTCAGAAGACAGGTAAAAAACCCAAACAAGGCAGCTGCATTTCTATAGTGTTGGGGAAGGAAAAGAGCAGGAAACCTCCATAACAGCATGTTGAGCTTGCTCCTGTCTCATTTGAGCGCTGTGAGAAACCTTCTGCCTACTTCCCTCATAGTGGAGTTAGGTCTTGTTATAAAGCAAAAAGTTGCAGACACAGAGGTAGGATGGAAATGCACACAGCATCTTATTCCAGAATGGTGATCAGTGATAAAACTACAGTCTTTTACAATGCCAATACCGGTTTTTCCCCCTCTCTCTTTCCCACTATAATAGGCCAGTAGGAATAAAGGTACTGTGAGTAACAAAGACATTTTTTTTCTTCCTTCTCCTCCTCCGAACATTTTCCTTTTCTTCCCTAAGATCAGACCCTGTCCTTGAGGAATTCTACACTGATGGAAACTGCACCCTCAGATAAATCCTGGGAATGAGACTGACTTCACCTTACTTGCCTCTTCCTAGGTCTTGATCCCAGTACAGCCCTAGTCCTCATCACCTGCCCTATGGCCCATGGAGCACCCTCACTGGCAGCTCTACTAGTCACTCTGTGAGGTGTCCCCAAGTTCCTGGGAAAAGACCAAGAGGAGATCAGCCATCTACCATTTTCTGTCCTGTTCCAGCTGGAGCCACCAGTCCACAAGGATACCCAAACTGGGACAAGAGCAGTAAGAGACAAAGACAGCACTCCAACTGGATTTGGCTCTCTAGAAGGCTGAAAGGAGAGTTATAGGGATACTATGGTGAAAGTCATGAGTGAATTAAAAATTAACAATTTTTATATCACTTACTATCACATTAATTCAGCAACATTTTTGGTACCATTGGTGGCCATCTCTAGCAAAGAGCACCCTTCTGTAATGTGACTGGGCCTGTATTTCAGGGTTTTCTTTGTAGCACCAGTATTTTTTCTCAAAGACTAGGATCCTCCCAAATCTGAATGCTTCCCCTATGTTTTTTACAAGCATGTAAGTATTTCTCAATAGTTGTACAAAGACATTGCAGGGGTGATGGCTGCTTTAAAAAATCTCATCTCCTTAAGAACCAGAATGCACCATCATGACTCCTTTAGTAAAAGGAGAATCCTAGCAACACATGAGGTGCTATTTCCATATGTCAGTTTTTGTCTTCTGCAAGCTCAGCTTTGCCTTCCAGTGTCTTTCACAAACATAACCTAACTTGGTTCTCCAACTGGAATCCTCACAGGATATCAGGTCATGTCTAAGCTATCAGAAATCAGTCAAGTTCCCGTCCTGTGGGAAATTATCTGAAATTATCCTAATTTATCATGCAATTTCTGATGCAAATGAAGATGAAAAATGGAATATTGAAATGTCTCAGAAAAATACCTTGCATTTGAAAATGATTAAGTATTCCAGCAGATTTCAAATCGTCACTTTGAATGAAAATATTTTCAACTTCTTTTGCTAAGCCAATATTTTTTAGGCTATTCAGCATAATAATTTTTTATAAATGTATTAAGCTGATTTTAAACAAAAAGTATACTTAGTTATTTCAATTTACCAGGCTTAAAATAGAAAATTAAAAGGAAATTTTGGGCAAGAGAGAAACCACCTTTCTAGAATAGTATCATTGTTGGAAAGAAAAAACACTTAGAAATTTCATGAGTAGTCTAAGATACAACAGTATCATAATAAAAATGGTGTGCATTTCAGAGGTAAGACTTCTTTTTTTTCCTGAGACTCATAGTGTCCATTTATACTTTCTTGCTCTCTTTCCTTTACTTCATTTTCTTTCTCAGCAGGTGGCAAACTTCTTTATTTCTTGACTTTGTCCTGGATCAGCAGCAAAAACTACAGTGGTGCTACAAGACATGTTGTCCTAAAAATCTTTCAAACCTTGCTGGTGCAACAAATACTGGAATTGTAGAAGGCATCTCTTCCAGATGAAAATGTTATGCTGGGGCTCCTTAACACCCACAACCCATCACCTATCAACATGGATTCAACTGGTAATTTGCATACTAAAAAGAAAAAATATAATACATATAATAAAAAAATCATATAGAATTTATGATAAGTACAAAATTTTAAAATAAATTTTAGGATCATTGTATCTACAAATTATGAAGTCTCATTATTGATTTCCTACTTGCTAAGAAGATGTGTTGGTTTTGCATGGCCTGGCTTTTGGTAGTGAGGGGGCCATGGAAGTGGCTTCTGTGAGAAGCTGCTAGAAGCTTCCACCATGTGTGGAAGAGCCAGTCCCTGGTGGCTCTGAGGATGGACATGCTGCTGGCCAAAGCTGGGCCAATGAGAGATGATGGCAACATCTCTGTGATAACATATTTAAGAAGAAAATCAAAACAAAGTGGGGGCACAGTTTTTTCTAGCCAGAGAAGAGGAGGAGGTGAGAACATGTGAGGGAAACAACATGGAGACACCAAGGTCAGTGGAGAAGGAGGAGCAGGAGCTGCTCCAAGCGCCAGAGCTGAGATTCCTCTGCAGGCTGTGGTAAAGACCATGGTGAAGCAGCTGTGCCCCTGCAGCCCATGAGGGTTCATGGGGGATGCAGAGATCCACCTGCACCCCATGGGGGAGGTGCTCACACTGGAGTGGGTAGATGCCCTGGAGGAGGCTGTGATCCAGTGGGAGACACGGTTGAGAGAGGGGGGCCCCTCTCTTCCAGGCTGGGCCCTCCTGCTTCCAGGCTGGAGCAGCCTGTCCTTGGAGGACTGCACCCCATGGAAGAGTGACCCATACTGCAGCAGTTTTGGGAGGACTGCTGCTCGTGAGATTGGAATCACATTGGAGAAGTTCATGGAGAGCTGTCTCCTGTGGGAAGGGACCCCATGGCATAGCAGGCAAAGGAGTCCTTTCCCTGAGCAGCAGAACAAAACTTCAGGTGACGAACTGACCAAAACCCTCATGCCGTCTCCCTGCGTTGTCGGTGGAAAGGAGGGAAGGGCTGGGGAAAAAGGTGTTTTTAAGGGCTTATTTTACTTCTCCCTATCCATCTCTGACTTTGTTAGTAACAAATTCAGTTTGCACTTCTAAGCTGAACCTGCTTTGCCCATGCAGTGTTTCCTTCCGGTCCTAGTCTCAACTCATGAACCCTTTGTTGAACTTTTTTTCTTTCCGCTGTCCAGCTGTGGCAGGGGAGGGTGAGTGAGTGGCTTTCATGGGTGTCTGGAGTTTGGCCAGTGTCAAACCATGACAGAAGGACATGTACTGCTAAATGCCTATTTCTTTAAATGATCCTAATTTCTTCATGTCCTAACCCGCAAGGAGTTCTTATAAAGACACATTTTCTTACTGTGCCTGAGGTGGTGACCTCCGACTTATTAGTTTTCCAATTTTCACATAATTGTTAATTACTTAAAACAAAAGTAGAAGGTTGGTGGAGAAGGGCAAAAAATGAAGGATTGGAAAGCTCACGTTTCCAGTCTAACCCCTTCGATAAAAGGATATTTTTTCTTTTGCCTAAATTGTTTCTAGTTGCACCTCTAAGGTCAGAATAAGCCAAGAGAATGAAAGGAACAAGCATCCTGATGGGCTGCCTGAAGCTGCCTGGTGTTACGGATCAGCGTAAAACCAGCTCTCTTTCCTCTGCCTGGGCCGATGTAACTCACTGGAGTGGCAAATTACATCAGACCTACAGCTGTAACCCGACATTATGATTAATTTGATCAGTAATTTCTCCTGTTTTTCATTTTAATCGGTGTGACTATTCTGCTGTGGCAGGTCTTTCAGATCTAATTAAGATAAATTTCAGAGTAAAAGACTTGGCAGAATTTTCGAGTCAAATCCGAGCGTCAAGTGTGAAGACCTGCAGCACTAGTCAATCAATTTCCAGTAAAGACGGCAGACTGTAACTCAGCAATCAACCCATTAACACTTAAGCAAATTTCATAATCTCCAGGTCTGTGCTTAGTTACTCTCTCAAAACATTCTGGCTAGCAATAAAAAGGAAAAAGTATTACTCTTCTTAAACACCTGCATCTGCTAAAACCACCAACAGTATCCAGAAGTGGACACCCCGATAGATCTCAACAATACTGCCAGAAAATGCTTAATTTCAAAATTTAAGACACAGTCTAGAATGGCTTTTTTTTTTTTTTTATTCCTAGCAGTATGTAGGAGCTGAGCAACCTCTTTTAGGTGCTTTTTTGCACAATGAGCCTTAATGATATAACATCAGGGCTATACCACTTACAAAATATTACTCCTCGGATTCAATAAGAAGCTAAGCCCACTAGGTTCTCAGTGTTCACTCAGTCCACTTGTTTCCAAGTAGAAAAATTATTTTCCTGCAAGACTAGAAACCTGTGATGACTTGCATTTTTTTTAATACAAAGAGATGGGGGATATGGAAAATAGGGGAAAATAAAGTAATGCTTTAGAATATTCTCTACTTTCTTTAAAAATTTTTTGAAATATGACTGAAAAAATAAATTAAGATAAATCAATGCTAACAGAACAGATCAACTTGATTTATAAGAGTATCTGAGAGGCTATGTCAACTTTTTCTGTCCTTAAGATCCCCAAGGGCGCTACTCTCTACCTAGAAAGGCTTTGGAAATAGAAGACCTTATGGGATATGTATCCTTTCCCAAATTTGTTCTGGGAGGATGTTATTTATTTATTTTCTCATGTATTAAATACTTCAGTTGCTTTAGGGAGTTTATTAAATGCTCCCATTTCAGAAGCCAGAGCAAGCTGTTTGCTGGGCAAACAGCTCCACTTTCCTCTCCTTCAGAGAATTCTCTAGCAAATGGTTTCTGTTATTAGCCTCAGCATCTGCCCCTTGGGTGCTAATAATGCCAGTTGTTTTGCTCAAAGATTAATTTCCTTGGCTTTGAATGTGAGTCAGACACCAGTCCTCCTTGTGCTTTTGAAATAGCAACAGATGCAGAGTATATTTGGATGGACCAGCCAGCCAATGCTCTATCTCAGAGAAGGTTTCCTCAGGAAATGAGATTTGCTTATAAAACCTGTTTGAGATTGTTTAAACATTTCTGCTCTGTTTAAATGCAGTATTGAACAGCTTTACAGAGGGAACTCCCAATGCCTTAAAGACCCCAAAAAGCAGTGAACTACTGGGAGAAGGAAGACTGTTGAGGAGAAGAAGATCTGGAATTCTGTTCACTGTGTGGATGGACACGAGTATTACACACAACTGAAATTAGCTTTTCTGTGGAAAAGGCACTCATGAATCTTCAGGGAGACATGAGCCCTCAAACAAGCTAGCTATAGCAGGAAACCAGCTGACATGTCTCTGCACTGTGCACTAGGACCAGGGTACAGCATAGTGCAGAGGCTCCTGAGTGTCCAGCCAGGATAAACTGCCATGTTGTCTTACCAGAGCAACCCAATTGGTGGAAGACCCAGAAAGGATCAGTATGACCATGGAAGTGCCAGAAGAGGTAAGAGGAAAAGAAGAAAGAAGGCCATGGTGGCACTGAAACTGAAACCCAACAATTTCTCAAGCAAAGCTCAAGTGAACAGTAATGTCTGTGTGCACTGGCAAAAAGAAGAGCACTAAACCAAAAGGAGAGTGCCTGAATCACAACAGCATTTGCAGTGGGTAATAACCATGTGTGTGTGTAGTACATAAGTACCATGACTTCCTCGCTAGTGGAAATTTTTACATGAGTACTTGCTTGTTCTGACCATGAAATCACATTTATCAACCCACAAAAATCTTTACAATGCTATAGGAATACACAGAAATCCAAAACTGTCGGTAGAACAAGGTGTTCAAATCTTTCAGTTTGAAATGAACAGCAGATAAAATAAGTAAAGTATTTGCAACAGATCGCTGAGCTTAACTGAATTTAGCTGACTGCAGGGGACTTTCCATGCTATCAGATTAGAGCTGATACCTAGGTCTTGTCAGTATCTCTTGGAGATCCACCCAAGATCAGCACTTCAATTGGCTCACTCTCATCAGATGATGGGCATGAACCTTCTCAAATAAATGTCTTCTTGTCTGTATCACCTATTGCCTTGCGATGTGGGTTATCTCATTCCCTATTGATACCAAAAATTAGGAGATTTTGGACAGTGGATCTGAAGCACTGCATTTACTCACCATTTATAAGACATTTTTTTGTCAAATTGATTACTTAGCAACTTGGGAACTGATTCAATCAGTCATACAGTGCACAGTATCTTATGCAGAGGAA
Source organism: Hypocryptadius cinnamomeus (assembly GCA_013400635.1). Lineage (NCBI taxonomy): Eukaryota > Metazoa > Chordata > Aves > Passeriformes > Zosteropidae > Hypocryptadius > Hypocryptadius cinnamomeus. Next base: position 8,541 of record VYZP01022000.1, read on the forward strand.
GTTAGATAATTTTAGCAAAACAAAGCAACCCACCAGACTCAGTGGGATTACTGGTGTCATAATCTCAATAAAATTTTCTTAATCTCAGGAGTCAATAAACATGAGAAAAATATAACAAGTCTTGGATGCAAACACAATCATAAAGACAGACCATGAGCATAATCCTTGAAAAGTTGGCCTTTGTCAAGCTGACAGACTTGTTTGTGACTTCTGTATCTTAAAGATATGTAAATATGTCAAAGTCTCAGAAAATATTGAGATTACTTCAGAGATGATTTTGCCTTAATGAGAAGCTAACCAGTGAATGAGGGTGGGTGGAAAGGGAAGGGGGAGTTTGTTTTGTGTAACTATTGCAGCCTCAGACATCTATGTATATATTCTCCCTCATTTGCAGCTGAGGACTTCAGCCTTTCTGCTTTTCTTTGTTCCTTTGTTATAAAAATGTTGAGTTTCCAAATACATTATTTAAGATTAGTATGAAAATTTAATCTGAAGGAGGTTCTGGTTTTGGTATCCTAAAGTTTGCTATTACTTGGAAGATTTTTGTGCTGTTGTCATCTCCTCACTTCCCTTCTTCCTTATTTTTATTGTTATATTTTCTCACTCATCATCTTCCATCAGCTGCAGTTATTGTAGGTAGACTTCTGTGACAAAAGAGACTCTTCAGGAAAGAGTTCTGAAAACAGTCAGAATAATTTTACAGTAAGAAAATCTCTGGGGGATTTCCTGTTTGTCTGTTCCTATTCACACACAAACAGAACAGTAGAAATCATTGAGAATTCATCTGTTCCTATAGTGTAGCACTCCCTTTGCAGGTCTGGCTATGTGTACATTCATCTTATCCATATCTCAAAAATATACTGTGAGAGTCAGCACCAGAAGCTAACCATATATTTTGGAGCTACCTAAATACATTTTGCTGGTAGAAAGTGCCTTATTCTGGTAGTCAAGCAGAATAATTAGCTACTTACTACTATGCTCATCTGTTTTTTATACTGCATATAATCAAGTTCTTATGAATCCAAAATTTTAATTGCATGGAAGCTCTATAAGATGTTCTATCTTACAGAGATATCTACCCTTTGAAGTTGCACTTGAATGCTGACCATTCAAGAACCCATATGTTTTGCATGTAATAACACTAAACGTTCACAGGATAAGCATATTTGGAGAGGTATATTTTCCCAGAAGTAAAGGTTTTGAAGTTCTCACAATGTGAGATAGGTTATCATTTGCCTCTGGATTCCTTTGTCTCAATCAATTGACACAATGAAAATAAACATCAGACTGTGATTATCTTTATGAGGAATTTCACCATTTTAGAAGGGAGGGATGAAAGTCTTCTGTCATCTGCCTAACTGACTACTTCCTGAAAGAGAGCTCAGCTTTTAAAAATTCTTCTCTGGTTGTTGTCTCCTGCAAATCAACAATGACCCTGGTTCTGCCGTGTTTGGCTTTTATCAGTGTAAAATCTGGAGCATCTTCATTAATGTTAGCAAAAAATTCATATCCTGGAACCTAAAGGGAGGTTTTACATCTTTCTACACAATCATTAAAAGATCCCATGAAAAGTAGTTTTGTAACTACAGCCCAGCCCACTGAATCCTTTAAAGAATAGTGATAAAATTATTACAGAATAATCTGACAAGAAAAATTCTGAGACTTTTAGCTAGTATACACTGCACCAGCATTATTAATTTCTGATCACCTAGCAAAGTACCTCTCCCAGGTATACCTAAGCAAGTCACTTTCATTTAATTTACCTTCTGAAGGACATGACAGCATCTGTACATTTTGAGATGTAATTGCTGTTATCCTTCAGTTTTTTGAAATAAACACAATCATCCTCCTGAATTACTGACTTTCCGTGACAATTTTTTGAGGTTGCATTTTTTTAAACTAATATCTTTCAGACAGATCCTGAATAATGTAAGAGGATAAAGCCCACATGAAAAAAGTCAAGAATTCAGAAATGAAATTTTAGCTGTCAGACTTTAACTTAGTTGTTCTTTATTCCCTTAATATTCTTCAAACAAAATCCATTTCACTCTAGTTCATAAAGAACATTACCCTAGAGGACATACTACCTCTGACTTTTGTTTCAGGTTGATTTTTATGTTGGAGCATTGAACATTAAAAAAATCCACATTCTAAGCAGCTAATACGAGGAACTGCTGCCAAACATGTGCTCCCTTCTTTTGTTTGGTTTTTTTTTTTTTTTTATAACTGCCTGTCTGAAAGAAAACAATTTCAGATCCAATCCTCAAGATGGGTGTACAAGGGTAAGGCATCCTTTCTCTGCAGGATTTAGAATGGAAAGACAAATTTCATGGAGGAGATGTTACCACTGCTCTGATTTAGAAAAGTACCCAAACAACCGTATACAAAGTAAAACATCATTTCCTCTGGAAATATTTCTGAGTGTCACTTGTTTGCATATAAAAGTGTCTCAGAATTCCTGGTAATATGACAGAGCACGCTTCAAGTTTTAATTACTTCTAGGGAAGCTTAAGCAGTATTGAACTTGCTGTAGAAATGCTGTAGGGATGGCTATAAGACAAAAGTGATGACCCTACACACATCGCTTAAGGCAAGAGCTGAAGTAGTGTGCTCAATTCTGGCTTCTCTTGTGATTGTCAGTACACAGAGTATTTGTATCTGTGAACAAACTTTGGGATTTCATGGCTATTTAAATGGTGAGGATCAGAGAGGAAAGACCATTAAAACTACTTATCCAACAATTTATTAGCAAGTTTTTAATGCTGAGCCAGAACTAACACCTAATGACTTCTAATTCCTTCATTACTGTTCTGAAAGTGAACCAGACATGCAACTGGCTTGGCAGCACTGGCTGAGCTCAGCCCAGGGGATATGCCAGATCTTTCACACTGGTGTATTTCATTAAGTTTAATCCCAATTCCTAAAACATTCAAGGGATAGTATTTGAACTAAAAACACCTCAGAGTACTTGGTTCCCTTCTTTCACTTCTGTTGTCTGCCACTTCCAGTCTGCCCTCAGATAAGTGGTTGTGAGCATGACGATGCTAAAGAGAGAGATATGCCAAGGTATATATGTGGAAGTATTGTCATTGGCATCTAACAGGAAAGCTTTTACTTACTTTTATTGTACTTCTGAAAATGTGAGGTGACCCAGGGAAGCTAACAGTTGAAAGCACCTGAAGGATCACAGATGGGACTGAAAATACTAACATTCATCTGAGATTTACATTGGGACCAAAGGCTATACAAGAGTTAAGACCTCAGATTCAGTTAGTACAACCCTCTTGAGGTATGTTGTCTGAGATAATCCAACTTCTTCCTGACTCCAACTCTAATTTATGTGTGCATTTGCTTTGTTTGTAGAACTTAATGACTTTTGAAACACAATATTTAGCTGGCAGTTTTAGCAAAATATCGTGTGTACAGTTAGTGTGCATACATTACAGCTGTACCAAGACAATAAAATGTAACAGAAGCTCCCCTGAAAATATCTGTGTCTCTGAATGTCAATAATCCGCATACAAAAAAGCCCCAAAGCACTCACTAACATGATAAATGGGGCATTAAGTGATGCATATGTAGTCCTTAAGACAATACAGAGAAGAAGCTGTAGAAGCATCATTCTCTACTCTAAGAAAAAGTTCAGCAAGCAAGGACACATCTCTTGCAAAATTTTAAGTCTATTATCTAAATAACTTTAAACAATCAGATTTGATGCAATTTAGTTGAAGCTCAGATTAATGCAGGTTTAACTGGCCACATGCAAGAAAAGCTTCTTGTAAACCAATTCCCTTAATTGTCTAAAAAAGGATTGTTTAATTATTAAGCTAATGCAGTTTTATTTCTGCAGGAAATGGATCCAAATCCATCAGTGTGGATAAAATATTTTAAGTGGTGTCTCAAAATTTAAAGACTAAAGTTGATAGAGACTTTTCTAGTTTCTAAGTGCAGTTTCACTGCTCAGTGAATAAGACTCCACTCACTTCACAAACTACCCTGGTGATCAGAATCACACTACTTATGGGTACAGTCAAAGCTGTTCTTGCACAGTGTGAATGTAGCACGGCACATGTAGTGCAAGAACACCCAGCTCTACGAAAATAGGACCACTGGACCAGAGGTCTCCTGTTTCTGCCCAGACCTTCTAAGATGGGCAGAGATGAGCATCAGTACGGATGTGGTAGCTGCTGATCTGTTAAAAAATAACCATGTCATTGGAGTGAGCATCAATGAATGGCATTAACTGGCATCCTTAGCTTTGGAACCTATACTAAGAACCTTAACACAAGTATTTAATTATTAGCAGGATAAAAATTAGGACCGTGATTTCAAGAGGAGAGGTAACACATCCACCCCTTGCACATGTCCATTAGCAGAAGCTGACACTCAGGATTATCTGCTAATGAGCTGCTGACATTGTTACCCTCTTAAGTTATCAAAAAGGTGACTGCTGGGCAAATGTCTTTTGCGAATGCCACATGATGAATCTATGGAAAAAAATTAAAGAGTTTTCTATGGGTTTTACGACATGAGACTTTAAAAGCAAAAGACATTTACCCTTCAGGAAGCAGCACCCTAGAACCATTATTAGGTATGTTCTTCTGGTTCATCAGGCCTTTTAGCTGCTCTAAGCTGAATGGCCATAAGGATTGAGTAATACAAGGTGGAATTGCTCAGCCTGTGTGGTTAGAAGGAGTAGCCTTTGCTTTGTTTTGCCTTGCAGTGAGAGAAAATGCACATACTGGTTTTAGACCTTTAGGGATTTGTATGTAGTGTCCTACCTGCAATGGATTTGGTGAAGTAAGAGGAGATGGAAGGCCATGCCCTGGTGACTGGCTGGGTTTCTGAGGGGAACTGGAGGACTGTGAGGCTGGAGGTTGTTGGCTCTGGCTCTGGGACTGTGTTTGGTTCTGCTGTGGTGGTGCTGATGGCTGTGGCTGTGATTGCTGGGTCTGCTGGGCTGGCTGTGGAGTCTGTGCCTGCTGAGCTTGCTGCTGCTGCTGGCTTTGCTGCTGCTGCTGCTGCTGCTGCTGCTGCTGCTGCTGCTGCTGTTGATGCTGGAGCTGCTGAAGATGCTGAAGCTGTTGAAGCTGGGAGTTCAGGGATGAGGTAGCTGTAAATTGAAGAGAGGGAAGGGGTTATGCAAGTTTCAGTAAATACCTACTGCTTTAAAAGTATTCTGGATAAAATTCTGGTTCTGTTGCTTTGAGGGGCACACTGCTTAGAGGACAGCTGACCACAAACTTCAGGATGTGGGAGGAAATTGTTCTCATCAATAATAGCCTGTGGTTTTGCCTGTGTAATTCTGTGGTAAAAAGCCAGACTTCCCTGGGGGCAATAAAAGCAAACCTTTGAAAGGGCTAGTGGTCTGCCCACTGGATGGGACTCAGAACTGACCAGGAGGGGCTCAGACAAGCTTACCAGTGAAGCCAATGGGAATATTCTCTGCCTATAGAAGAGAGGAACAGATTGTCACTGTGCTTGTAAGTATAGCAAGAACTCATAACATGACCCAGTCCTGTTATGTAAAGGAGGAGAAAGCCATAGTCATAAAACAAAGGATACTCTGAAAAGAACTTTGTCATGTCATTATGCAGTAGGTATCAGGAAATAAAACATTCAGCTGTGAAATTTCTTGTGCGATGCCGAGGGAGCAAAAAATACCTAATAATATGTGAAATAAGAACTGCTTCTTATAATTCACATCTAAAAGCTATAAATTCCTTCTTGTAACTTGCACTGCTCACTTACTCCTGATAGTTGAGATCTTAGTTAAGATCTGTTGTGTTTTGCTAGCACATGCTTCAAACATCATGTTTGGAAGTGTGTGGCTGACATCAACCTGCTGGCACAAAGGGCAAACTTTATTTCCCAGAGACACTTTCAAACTGACTAGGACATTCATTAAATTCCGGAAGACAGGAAGTGTGTCATAGGGATGTCACTAAGGAAAAACAGCTTTAAGATGCAGCAGGAGCATCACAGAAGACTGATGCTTTCTGGGATTATGCCCTGAATAAATCACCTCAGTCTCCAGCCATAGAGATGTTAATCAACATCTTAAGGGTTGAATTAGTCAGCTATAAGATCCCAAGAGAAACAACTTGCCAAAGTCATTATGATATTTTTCACTCTGTATATTGCTTTGCCAGCACCACCCTGTATTCTAATTTCGATCCAGAGAAGCAAAAGTAAATTGGGAATGAATTAAATTTGTTATTTTTAAAGTGGCATTCAGATTTCATGACCAGAAACTCTGTTGACCAAGTTATTTGTGGACTGGCAGATAAAGCCATGTCATCTCCACTTTCTTTTCATGCTGACGTCCCTATTTCAGCTTTCTAGATGTCTATGCCCTGAGGCTGAACCTGAGGTCTTGGTGCAACTTATGAAATCAATGAGCCATAAACTGGAATAAGAAAAAGAAAAAAGAAAAGACAATGGAGAAAGATGAGGCAGAAAGGGTAAACCAGAAAAGGCTGAAAGAAGGAAAAGTATAAGAAGATAGGAAGAGCTGTTGGCTCTCCATTCCCATGCTCATATCTATTCTAAATTTTCTTTCATCAGATGCAGGAATCAAACTAGAAATATGCTTTAACAAGAATTACAGCAATGTATATGTGACTTTAACAAAGAAGCCTAATAATACAAAGGAGGACTGATAATACCAATATATTTCTATCAAGAAAATTACTCATATAAGTTTTGTGTTTCAACACAAAGCAGAGTGACCACAGATTAAAAACATGCATGGTATCTCATGCAAAAGAAATCACCCTGGAAAAGTAAGGGAACACTCCCATCAATTTCCCAATGTGAATTTGTACCTAAATGCCCCAAAGCCAACAGGGTAGTGGGTGGAAATATAATCCAAGGCATGTGAGAACAAAGAAGGTGTGTATACACCAAGCAACTGCATAGATTTATTAATGATTCATAGCATGAATCATCTTAGATAGCAAGGAAGACCATTCACCAATACTATCTGTAGAGGCAGAAATACCCTTACCATTCCCACAAGGAAAAAAGAAATCTAGACCAGCTCTTTCTATTGTGCAGACCATTCCTTCATGAACTGTGATAGCTTAGCAGACTGGATGTACCACTGATAACCAGAACCAAGACTTCAAACTGACCCTTACTGCATCCACAGACTCCAACAGAGAAATGAATTAAATGACATCCCGCAGAAGAAAAACTTCTAATCCATATGGCTCATGAAGAGAAATGAGGGACCGTTTTATGTAGTGTGTGCACAATTGTACAGGAGGAGACAAAACCTTTGCATTTAGGGCTAGAAAAGCTTTACTTTCAGTACTGCTCAATACTTGAATGTTGGTGAAACAGGAAGATAGATATTCTACCATTCACTTTTGTACTGGAAATGAAAACGTTCTTGATGGGGTAAAAGATATTCCCTGAAGGATAATCTGATTAATTACTTCATGGAAAAGTTTCCAAGTTTATTGGCAGCAACTGCACAAAATTATTCAAATAACTTCTTGTGTTTTCATGTCATTCCTTTAAAAAACCTCTCTGAAGCCCATCATCATACTGAGCTATAAATTGCATTGAAGTGGCTTAGAGAGGTATGATTGTTTAACATGCTGTTGCTAAACAAACAGATAAGGAATTGGAAGAAGGACTGTTAGATCAGAAAAGGTATTCTGAGCCATACAGTTGGTGTACCATGAAGCTGGATTTAGGGCTCTGGATCATGCCTGTAGTCTGGTGTTCATGCTGCCAGATTGCACTGCCTCTCACAATGTATGTACTATCCACAGCAGGGGTTGTGTCATATTATTGTTTGCAATCAAATCCAATCCAACTCCCAGAGCTTGCTTGCATAGCTCATCCATTATAAATAGTATACCTGTCTAGCATTTGTCACTTTCTGCAGAGCTTGGAGCCTGATGGAATTTCAGGTGGTACAACAGTGCTATGTCTGCATGTATAAAAGATAACATGCACTGCCTACTTCACAGGAATCTTTTTTATGACTTACTGGCTAACAGCTGGGTAAAACTTTGACATATTTTAGTGAAAAGTGCTACTTTCACAATTGCATTCAAGAATTAAAAGGGCTTGCAAAGAACTGCAGAAAGTTCTTTTTATGGTTAAAAAGTTCAACATAAAGTACATCACCTTAAAAGAGAAACACAGCTAAAAATGTAAGCAAGCAATAAAGAACTGTGAGGAAAATCCACAAAAGCTGCGTGACATTTCAACTCTCCCTAAAAGAATATGTGTTGGATATATACCAGGTATCCAAAATGATGGTAAATATAATTGATATCTATGAAGAAACAATGGCACATGGGGTTTCAAAACCTATGGTTCAACAAACTTCATGCTTGCTGTGGTGTTGTGGCAGACTTTCCGTGAGATCACCCCACAGTTTATGATCCTACTTTAAGCAGATTGTACTTATGGTACCAAAAGCATTTGATTAGAATAAGAGGCATGGAGCTAAGTGGTGGAAACCAATGGTCAAGAGGCAGTGAAAGCAAACTTTCTGATCTCCTAGGTCATCTACTGCAATATTTGTCACAGATCTCAGGCTACTTCGTGGATTAGACAAAGTTAAGACCTAAGGTATATACTCCTCCTTGACTTTCTTCAGGGGATTCCTCAGGCATAGTGTTGCCATGCATTTACAATATTCACACAAAATGTGTCATTTCATATTCTATTCCTCTGCTGGTTACCTACACAGGAAACTAAAATGAAATGAAAATGCCCTTCTGCCAAATAGAGTGTTACAATGGGGAAAATTCACCTCTGAGGCAACCATGCTGAAAGAAGCAGTCTGATCCATGACAGGGGAATGAGTGAAGCTTTGTTGTAGTGGGCAAACTGAAGAGGCTCTGTCTTCATTTCCCAAGCCTGATTAATGGAAAATAGTAGCAATTGCCTGCTGCCTCTGGCTAACATATTGTGTAATAAGTAGGGGAATATCCCTGGTTTTACTTTAGGTTAAAACATACATTTTAAAGTTTAATCATGATTCTCCAAAAAGCAGGGAACAAGAGTGTGCTCACAAATGTTTATATAATGAAAACAATTTAAAATTAGGACTCTTTTTTCACCTTTCCTTCACAATATAACATCAGATTCTTAAGACCTCTACAGCACTTGGCAGAAGATCAAATTAATATTCAGGGATTCAAATTGTATCTAGAATCTGCTCTTGTGGATAACCTTCATATAAATTCTGATTTATTTTGTTAATGTTTTGTGCATGTTTGTTTCTGTGTAAAGAGGAAGGAGGGGTAGGAGGAATAACAATTTTAGCTTGCAAACAATTGTGTTACTCTAGCTTCTCTCCTCTTATTTACGTAATTGCATAGTTGTTCTTCAGTGCCTTGATACAATGTACAATGGACTAAAAAGAAGAAAATCATACATTAAACCTTTTCCTATTTGACTGAGCACAAAACTTGACTCCTGCCATTTCAAGGGCTTAATGCCTTTTTCCACTTCCCCTGTAATGGAGAATGGATTTGCATTGCCTTAAACTGAAAAGTGTGACTAACTTTAGCATCTGGGCTTGCGTTTGAACTGACATGGCTCGCTTTTTTTTCCACCCTGTTGTTCCTCTTCTAATGAGGTTTGTGCCTTTCTTTTCTTTGAAACAGATTTCTAAAGATTGAATACACACACTGAACAATCTAATGCAAGCCCGCATTTACATTCTCTCCCTCCTGGGTAATGAGGGGGAGGTTAGTCAAATACCCGTGTTTTTCCATATGCTCTGATTTTCTTTCTGAGAGTAAAATGTGAGTTCTTTTAAATATGCTAGCATCCTCTTTGTGAAAAAAAAAATCCCTGAAGGGTTGGACTTGTGGCTGAAGAGATTAGTAATGGGATACAGAGCATATAATTTCTAAATCACTGTCTCAAATTCAGCCCAGATCAATATAGAGAACAAAAGTCATCGCACTTTAGTGGTGCTTTTGCATGTTTTCTACCATACAAAATATGTATTTAATGCATAGAAGTCTTATTCATACACAGTTATCCACAGAGAACCTGCCTGCATTGGAAGATGTTTGCCACACAGTCAAGGTAATAAATTGATGTTCTCACAACATCTAATGAGGAAGATCAAAAAGACTATGGTCTTGAATGGCATCAATTGACATCTTTATTCGCACTTTCAGCAGAGAGGCTAAGAATGGAAAGAGTACACGGATCAAGTCATCTCCTTGTTCTTAAAGGTGATCCCTCAAGGTTACAGCTGCAAAACACAGATGGGGTTATGGGGAGAAACTTGCATTGCCAATAGTCCTCTGCACCAATTCTGCAGATAAACATAGGATTTCACTTTCTAGTGTTGTTGCATCCAGCATTGTTCATGAGCACTAAATTCACTTTAAAGAATGTAGGCAATAAAAAGGAAGTATTAAGCAGAAAACCATCATAATTTATATGGTGCCTGTGGTGTCTCTACATTTTGATGAATGCTGGAGCTTCCCTGAAAAATGATCCACTGCATTAAATAAATCTGACCTTTTTTTTTCCTTACCAAAGTTTAAAATGTACTATAATCCACTAAAATCTTGAGAAAAGGAAAAAAAAAGGGGGAAAAAAAAAAAGGAAGAAGAAGAAAAAGTTATAAGGTGGAGAGCTTGACTAAGTATCAGGACAAGTATATTTGGATATTTGGAATTATTTCAATTTTAAGATAATCTAGGGGCTATTTTCCTCTAGTTTATGACAATACTCTGTGAGTAAAGTTCCCTGCGTGTATTGTAAAAATTGCATTAACCTATTTAAAATGCCCAAAGGCAAGAACAAGCTGGAGAAATTAGACTTTAATAAGCCATTTACTTTCTCAGTTCAAATGGGACCTTAGGTCTCATACTGTACAAATGGTTGAAACGTTAACTGGAGTTGGGATATCATCAAGACACAGGAGATCAATCAGGATGACTTGCCTTGGGATTCTCATTCAAAGACAGGCAATTAAGCATAGTATGACAACACTGTAAGTGCTTGAATGCCCAAGTCTGTGTGTCAAACAAGTAATCTAGATATGCTAAATTTCTAAATTTTACCAGCCAATTTTTTTTTTTTTTTGGTGAAAACATAACTCACAGATCCTGGGTAGGATCTTCCAATTAGGTCCTTATGCCAGATAAAAGCAGTTTTCTAATTACAGAGTACAGAACCAGTCCCAGAACAGAAGTCTAATAACAGAATAGAAAAATCAATTTAAGTGGCATGGTATTCCTACAGAGTGGATTTCCAGACCATATTGAGCCCATAATGATGTTCCTGTGGACCAGAATTTAAGATAAACCCCCAATTCATGGGAAAAAAATCTTCAGGACTCCTTAGCAAGAAACTAATTGACAGTGAAAAGACTATCATTTAAAGGCCAACAGAACCCAATGTAAGATTTCACAGCTGAAGGGATATGACAGGGAATGGATGAATGACACAGAGAAATTAACTTTGAAACAACAGTCTGCTGACTCAGAGAACAATGACCATGATTTATAATGGACATAAGACAAAATCTGGGCATTCTGTGCATATACAACCTTTAATGAGAGAAACTGCAGCTTATTTTTGCTCTCCCTTACTTTTCAGATGCTCTAATATTGATGGGAATCATAATTTCGACGGAACTTATGCAGACTAAGTGTTTGATGTACTCAAAGTAGCAATACTTGTAGAAAAAGCAGTGCAACAACATACAGCCTCAGAAGCCTTGGAAGAGGTTGTGCAGAATCCTGTCCTACAGTTCAGAGTGTCACAGGTCCCCAGTCCACCAGGTATCCTGCCATTTCTCCTGACAATGTGCCTATGTGAGGCTTGGGGGCAAAGACTCATCAAGAGGAGCTTGGTGGCTTCAGAGTGATTTTGCATTCTTTCAGATAATAGATCTGCAATTGCATCTTCTATAATTGTTCATGGTAAATGGCTCTTTGGAGAAAGAAATATTCACCCAGTTGAAGCTTCAACAATGGTTCTGTGAAGATTGGGAATTACAAGAAGTCTCTTCAAGGAGTCTTTGAAGTGAGTGATGTTTCCTTAACTAAAATTACTGTAAGTGAAATGTACTGGGTACTTTGTACATGTGTGTGTTTGCAGGGTTTTTTTTAAATATTGTGATCAAAGAGTGGATCAAAATATTTGTGGTTTAAAAGGTTGGTCTGTATGCTGAGTTTGTGAAAGTGTCCTGGGAACGGCATAGGATAATGTCACATTATCCCAGCCTCAATCTAGGGAAGCAATACAGGCTACAGTATCCAGTAGGTGACTTGGTATGAGTGTTTGCTTTCATGTCTCAGATTAACCATGTTTCTAACAATTTTCACTTCCAGTCTTTTCTGAAAGAAAAAGACTTGAAAATCTGTTTTCTATTAAGAACTCTAAAAGTCAAGCACCTGTAAATTCTGGTTTTGTGTATGAATTCCAGCCAAAGAAGTTAGCTGAACAGCAGTGAGAAGAGGCCATGGAATGACTCAGAAAACAGCAACATATACACTATAAGGAGAAAGCGAGAAAATGCAGCACAGCCCTCTTCTTTTCTTTACAATCAATAAAACTACAAAAAAAAAGTACAAGAACCAGGTGCAAAAATGGCAGTTCTACCTTGCTGCACACAAATTCTCTGCCGAAGCAGTGACTTGAGCTCCAACCTTGTTAAC
>VYZP01022002.1:0-19582 GCA_013400635.1 Hypocryptadius cinnamomeus
GAGAGGAGAGGAGAGGAGAGGAGAGGAGATTGAGGGGACACCTCATTGGGGTTTGCAGCTTCCTTACAAGGGGTAGAGGAGGCGCAGGGACTGATCTCTCTGGTGATCAGTGACAGGACACAAGGGAATGGCCTGAAGCTGTGTCAGAGGAGGTTTAGATTGGATATTAGGAAAAAGTTTTTCAACCAGAGGGTGGCTGAACACTGGAACGGGCTCCCAGAGAAGTGGTCACAGTATCAAACCTGACAAAATTCAAGAAGCTTTTGGAAAATGCTCTCAGCGCATGGTGGGACTCTTGGGTTGTCCTGTGCAGGGCCAGGAGTTGAACTCTGGTGATTCTTATGGGTCTCTTCCAACCAAGGATATTCTGTGATTCTATGATCCCATTTTTCACATGTTCCTTTATAACCTGGACCAAATGGGTCATGTCCAAGCCTGAAAGATAGCCCACATTGCAGAGGCTTGCAGGATGACCAGGGAAGAGACAGCAGGAAAAGCCATGAGCTGTCCCTGGAGTGCTTTAGGACTGCAGGCAGGCTACTGCAGCCCAGAAAAAGCTGTGGAGGCTCAGGGGTGCCTAGAAGTGTTTGGAAACACAGCAAAACACTGCAGCACATGTAAGAGTATGTGCATCCCATGATCACTCTGGAAGGAGCAGAAACAGCAGCTGACCTTCCTCTCCCAGTGTGCCAACCCCCATAACCTCCACAGCCAGTGAGCCTGGCTTTTCTTCACACCCAGACACCCAGCTCAAGATGCAAATGCCTGAGCTGTGTTCAGCCATTCTGTTCTGACCCACAGCACCCACTGGCTGCTTCCTGCTCCACATCAGGCAGCGGGATCTTCCCTTTGACATACAGAATCATCAAATGGCCTGGTCTGGAGGGGACCTCAAAGATCAGCTAGTTACAACCCTCTGCCATGGGCAGGGACACTTTCCACTAGACCAGGTTGCTCAGAGCCCCATCCAACCCAGCCTTGAACACTTCCAGGGATGGGGCATCCAGAGCTTCTCTGGGAAACCTGTGCCAGTACCTCATCACCCTCACAGGAAAGAATTTCTTCTTCATATCTAGTCTAAACCTGCTCTCTGTCAATTTGAAGGCATGGCCCCTTATCCTGTTACTCCAGACCCTTGTACATAGTCCCTCTCAATGTCATGGTCCAGCACCCTGGGTACTGCCAGGTGGGTGTTCCAAAGGGAAGCACCACCATGCAAAAGCCATGGACCAAATGCTCCTCAGAGGCTCAGCCCTTGAAGAGACCTTTGAATTTGAAGAGCATTGCAACTGCATCCTACTGATCCTATTTCCACAACTGAGAGACAGATCTGTTGGCCCTTAACATGGATTTTTATGCTAATCCTTTGCAAAGACTAAGGCAGTAGCACAAACATTTAGGGAGATGAGGGCAAGGGAACTGCTCTGTGAGAGATCCCTAGCAGAAAAAAAAGCTGTGTGTTTCCTTGGCACTTATTTAATTTCCTACCTGGAATGTATTTAAGGACTAATAAGAAATAAACATAGCTATGGGAAGGAGCAATTGTCTGTGAAAATGTTTAAAAGTAATAGACATGGCTTTCCATGGCCTTTTGTGAGATGTGAATAACATTGTTGAGTCTTCCTGTATTCTCAGAAGAACCATTTAGACTAAGAGTGAGCTCCCTGCAGTTTTATGGACTCAAAAACCTCATCTCTAAAACTGGTGAATTACCAATTAAAAGCAGTAATGGCAACTGCAGCAAAGAAGTCATGACAGATAGTAATAAGATCTTTTCTGTTTGAAGAAGACAATGAAAAGTGCATTTGCTTTCAAGAAACAGTGATCCTCGTAAGACATTGAGAACAGCTTACCTTGAGCTCTACGTGGAGTAGAAGGAAAGCAAAAAAACACATGAGATTTGGGAATGAGTCTCCTGTGGGGTTGGTCCACTGAAAGATCTAGTTCATTATTTGTGCAAATGTAAATGTTATGTCACCACCAGGGGAAAAAATTGAGTAAATTTCTGTTTTAAAAGACAGAGCCTTGCATTTTCTTTAATTTAGCTGCAGTAAAATTGGTTGCAATCTTAATTCCCTCTTATAAAGTGGTGCTCCAAAATCTATGTTTTTATCTAAACCAGCAGATTACATTTCTGCACCTCTGCTGTGAAGAAAGTCTTCAAAATGTCACCTTACCTAAACCCATAGCCTATCACTCTCCTTAAGCAGCAAATGATTTGAAAAAACAAAGCCTATTTCCAGTTTTACTGATGTTTTTTCACATTGCTGAGGTGTTGTAAAGGTTCCTCAAAGAGCAAGGACATGGTCTCTGCACAGATGATTTCCTGTTTTGACCTCTGCTGTTTCCTGCTGACTTTCCCTCCATCACCTGTGTCTGCTGCAGAACTAAAGCACAGTGCACAACAACAAAACTGCTTCCAGGGGTCCACAAGAATTTCTTTAGCAAATAGGTATCACTAACCACACCACTGTTAACATTTCCTGTACATAAAACATTAATTGAAATAAGGTTTAGATGTTCTTGTCTCTTGCTGTAGTTCTTTGCCCCAAAATTATTTACTACAGTCTGCACTTCATAACAGCTTCAGAAGAAAATAAATATTTGCACTGTTCTGTGTACTCTTGTAACTTATGCTACAAATTACAGGGGAAGTTAATGACTGATTTTGAAATGCAATAATCACTTCTCCGATGCTCTTTTGTTCACTCTGTTGTGCATAAAATATGTCTATATGAATTTGTATACATACAAATTTATAATATATCATTTTCACAGGTAATTTGATGTAAATTTATCACTGTAAAGTAGAAATTAGCAAATAAAATGAATTGCTGTATTAAAATTCAGCTCAGAATTTCCTGATGACCATTTGCTTTAAATTCCCTTCATAAGAAGCTTTTTCTGTTTAATTACATGTGATGGCACTTAGGCAATTAATTTTCATTTCTCCAAGAAGGCCATATTCATAAAAGGATGTTTATTACATCCCTAACCTGGTGCCGTGCAGAACTGGAGGAAGACAGTGTGAGTGACAATTGCAGTGTTATGCTTACAGGAAAACACTATAAATAGAGCAGCTAAACTTAGGGAAGCACCTGCTGTGCTCTCAGGATTTAATCCTCACACAAGGTGCTGAGTACCATGAAGCAAAAAGCTTATGGGAATCACTAGGCATTAAGATGATCCATCCACTGCAGAGTGGGGCATGGGTGACAGAAATGCCAGTGCTGCTGCAAAACCCCTGTAATATGTTATTTTGAAGCATATTGAAACACTGTGTGCAGAACTTTCATGGCATGGATACATGCTAAAAAATATAAGACCAGAAGATGACTACTGAGCCACACCATCATCTCCAGTGTAATGAAAGGGGTGCATAAACATGAATTTCTGCCACAGCATTTCCAAAAGCACCAGCTCTTCCCAAGAGTAAGCTCCCTTGGTAACTGCCTGGGAGGAAATTCCTTCAAAACCAACATTTAAAGCCACTATCTAGATCTTTGCAGGAAAATCCCCACCTAGGTACCTTCAGCTGTTCCAAATCTTTTTTTCTTGCCTGACAGTTTTTCAACCAGTGCAGTGCACTCCTGCCCTTAACACGGATTTGTAAGCCTGCCCTTTAGCTAAAAGAAAAAACAATGTCATATACATCCCAGGAATTGAGAATTAAATAAAAAAGTCAGGTGGCATGAAAAAGGGGAAGCTGAAATATGAAAAACTGGTGAAAGGGAAATATATATTGCCTGCACTGTAGCTTCATCTCCACTTGTGTGTTTTATATGTGTACACCATGATCACAGAATCATAGAATGACCTGGGCTGGAAGGAACCTTAAAGATCATCTCATTCCAGCCCCCTGCCATGGGCAGGGACACCTTCCAGTACCCAGCTTGCTCAGAGCCCCATCCAAAGTGGCCTTGAACACTCCCAGGGATGGGGCACCCACAGCTGCTCTGGGCAACCTGTGCCTCACCACCCTCAGAAGGAAGAATTTCTTCCTAATCTCTAATCTAAACCTACTTTCTGTCAGTTTGAAGCCATTCCCCCTTGTCCTGTCACTCCAGCCTCTTGTAAACAGTCTCTCTCCATCTTTCCTGTGGGCTCCCTTCAGGCACTGGAAGGCCACAATTAGCTCACCACAAAGCCTTCTCTGTTCCAGGCTGAGCAATCCCAGTTCTCTCAGCCTCTCCTCACAGCAGAGCGGCTCCATCCCTCTGATCAAGTTGGTGCCTCCTCTGGCCTGGCTCCACCAGGTCCATGTCCTTCCACGATGATCTTAAGGACAAAGGATTTCAGAATTAAGACAGGAATGGAAAATTTCAGTCCCTTAGTCCAACATGGTGCTCTTGCAGATATTAATTAAACTATTAAATTTTAGAAACTCCCATACGAAAGCTGTCTAGATTTCTCATCACACTGCTTCAAGAACCTTATTTTTCCTGATTACTAGATCATTTTGCTAGGTTTCAAGATGGACTGTGCCAGCTTATACACATTTGTTTCTATATCCCCGTCATTCTTCAGTGTTTGAGCTTTTTCCATCCCATTCATTTGCTCAGTGTACTCAAACAGAGCAATCATATCCCTTCAGGCCTTCCTGCTACAAGCTGAACAGAACAAAAGCTTACCTTCATACTTTTAGAGAAAGGATGGTATAATTAATAGGAGAAGAGACACATAGGGAAAAATCACAACTCTGCCTGGAAAAATGATAAAACTATATTTTATTTATCCATCCCAGTCAGAGCAGTGGTCCATAAACCACTTCTAGGTCACATAATCAAAGAGGGACAAACCAGAGAGAATGTTAAACACAGTGTAACATCTTAGTCTTATTATGAGGTTGTTCTTAGTCATTTCCAGGTGTATGAAAGAGGACTTTTCTGCTAAGTCAGAAGCTCAAAAACTATATGAACCACACAAGTTGAGGGGGCTGTGAATGCTTTGTGTACTTTTTTCCCAGGATGGAAGGAGGGTTGCAGCATTTTTTGTTTCAAAAGAAGATAAGGGATGGGTACAGGTGGTTCTGTATGGAAAACATGGTTGCCAACAAGTGTGGGGCACACAACAACCATTGCAGTCTTAGGTTCTGCTGACGCTTGAGCTACAGGAAATGTAAAGTCACTGAGCTCACTACCAGTTCCAAATACTTGCTTTATTTTCTATTATTTTTATTTAAAAAGCACAGAATTTTCAATACCTTATCATTTTTACTTTGCAAAACAAAAAGAACAGCTGAAAAACATGTCTTACATATGCCATAAACAGAGGGTGGCACGCTCCAAACAGTTGATGAATTATAGCATGCAATTATTCCATAAATAATTATGGCACCTTTCCAATTCTAGTTTTCTTTTCTTCCAGTTCCACTGGTCTTTATTGCAGTAATGGAGGTTGTCACTAGGAACTGTAAATTCACTCAGGAGCTAAAGAGTGTCTGAGAGTTTTGCAGTATTGATTGGAGGGATGCTATGTGGCAATCACTAGTATATCAACCCAAACAGCTATTACCCCTTCCATGGGTCCCATGAAACCTACCTGGAAGTTTATGGAGTTCTCATTTCCTACAATGGAAGAAATTGCATTTAGAAGAAACTCTCAAGGGACTTCCAAAGTCAAGAAAATAGCACAAGTCAGGCAGTTAAAAAATAAAGCAGGAAAAGGTGGCCGTAAATAAAAAGTTGCTGGCAAACCTGGGTGCTCTGGTGCTCCACTGAGAGCTTCCCAGGGAGAGATAATTTTGCAGGGCAGGTCAGAGTTGAAGGAGGAAGACAAGGCAGGTTCCTCAGGCTGTCATCCCACGAGTGGGCACGTGTCGTTTCAATTTAAAATTAACATCATTTGGGGAGATTAACTTGTAAGTTACACAGTGCTTTATACGAATCAAAATATGTGAAGTAAATTAACACAAAGCCTTCAGTTCTCCCCAAGGGAAACACTTTTTAGCATTGTTTCCAGTTGATTTAGCCTTTAAATGAGCAAGGTTATAATTGGTAATTAAGCTTGCTGCATTTTGGGCATACAAATGAAGACAAAAAGTGAAGTTGCAGCTTCTGAGGGGAAAATGAGAGTAAGCATATGGGAAGCAAATGAGGCTAATATGACACGATTCACAGCTTCATTTACATCAGCATGCAAGTCAGGCAGGCTGCCTTGGATTAGTTAACACTTCACTTGCTGAACTTCAGCATCAGGTGTTCTGTAACAAGCCTAAAGACAGTAAAGAGTAAAACACAGTTATGAGATGAGAAAGTGACGAAACACAAAATACCCTTGAGCCTCACTCACGCTCTTAAATATAAAGATATGCCAGAAGGGCACTACTGGGTGTGGAAGGGGGTCTGGAGCTCTCCCTAACTCAGAAAACATATCAATCATGTTTGTGTCTGCTAAAGCTACAAAGCAGCTTTGCATATCACTATTCATTGTATTTTGTACAATATTCAGCTCTCTGGATTTGGCCACATTTTCTACATTAGCACGTTGGTTGAGTATCCAAGTGGTTTGCAGGAAGAAACAGGAAGTTTCCATATATCCAAGTGAGAGACCTTACGGAAAACTGAGAAGGACAACAACTGAATGGACAACTACCCTTGGAGCCAAAACCCACTGAAATGACTGGGAATCCTGTCGTTGAATTAATGAAGTTTTATGTGAGTGAGCTCCATAACTACATGGTAGCACCAAAATTTGGGATACTCATGAGAGAAGTCACTTCCCAATAGCAGACTATGATTTGCACTTTCTTCCAGCTGTATCTTACTAGTCCTTCCAGCCATGTTCTAATCGTTTTTGTTGCTTCTGCCTCTATTCAGCCAAGCAGCTCCCTCCAGATTTTGGTATTCATGTCTCTTGGGTGTTTTTCCCAATGTGAGCAGTCAGAAGCAGCTGCATTCAGGGTCATGCTTTGTGCAAAACCTGCTGCAATTCAAAAGAGAAACATGCTACCTTGGTGTCTCCCACACTCAGCAATAACTTAATTCTACTTATGAAAGAGATTTCTAAATGCTTATGATCAGAAAACCTCTAGGTCAACAATCTTTCTCTGCTAGGATTTTTATAGCTGGTACAAAAATGTGCCTTTGATAAATATATCAGGAAGGACAGAGAATGAGTGAACCAGTTTTCTTAAAAACACTAACCAAAATATTAAAAGCTGACAGAGCATTTGGCAGGCTTGTGAAATGTTAGTTCTAAATCCTATATGTCTTCTGAATATAAATGGGATCTAAGCAAACCTGCACTGAAAAGCAAGAGAAGTTTCATTCAGACTTTGCTCAAGATTTCATCAAGACAGTTGTTACCTTTTCCTTCAAAAAACAAGTAGCAGTGTTATTTAACACACCTGTTCACTAGTTCACTTTGCCAAGAAACATCCTAAGGAATAAATTTCTAACAGTTTCTTGTAGTGAGACCATTCCTTATGGCCAGAATACTTCATTCCACTTTTTTCCTTCCCAAAGAAGCTGTGCTTTAAGGGCTTTTTATGTGTGGGCAGATGGGAGAGAGAAAGACTGGCAAAGAGAGATGGCAGGTAGAGTGAGGGAGTCAGAGGAAGAAATAATGATAATATCTTGCCTCTGCACACATTTGTGTCTGCTTTTTGTAGCCTTGGCTGTGTCCTTGGCTGGCAGAAAATTGACTTTCAATTAGTAGGCATTGCATCACTGTGATGTAAAAGGAGGCCTTGTGGGCTGGAGATAAAGTCAAAAGTTAATAAGTGCATTGCCAAAAGATATGTCTAGTCATTTAATGTTTCAAATCACATTCCAGTTTGGGAGGTCACACACTGCTTTGCTGAAACAGAGCCAGAGCTGCATGCTGGTTACTGCACAGCCTGCTCAAGTAGGTCAGCGCTGCCGTGTCTGTCCTCTCGCTGCTCTGCTCCAAGGAGCGTAGCTCCTCTTTACTGAAACATGACTTTGCACCTGGCACACATTTACAGGTGGAAATCTCCTGCAGACCCAGACACTTCTAAGGCTTCTGATAACCATGACAGCCCATCATTTGCAAATTTGTGTTCTTTTCTCAGTGTTATGACAAGTATCATAGCAAAAAGGAAGAATTGCTAAGCTTTTGTTTCATCCACCCAAAAAACATTTTGCCCTTTAAGCTGCTGCACAGAAGAAGGAAGAATCATTCAGACTACATGGAAAATTAGCAAAGATTTGGGTTGATGATAAATACCTTTATGCAAGTCACTGATCCCAAGATGAAAAGTCAGAAATGCATGAAAAATATAAAAATTGGTCAGCTGACAATTGTGTGGTGAAGTGACTGAATGCACTGGCCTTATTTACCTGATTTTTAATGTCACAAGCCTCCTATTCATGACGTCAGGTATTTTGCAAATATGCTACTGCAAGTATTTTGCTATTGAGGGAACTCTTTAGGCTGCTTGTATACATGAATAGGCTGCCCTGGCTTGAAAGCTAAACAAATAAACCAAGAGAGGATGATGAGGATGTCCAGGCTGAAGAGAATTGAACAAATTATTACCGCAGGCATTCCCTTACATCGACACCTGTATATGTAAGTGTATATGTATATGTGCTTTTTAATTAAGTCTCTACCCATTTTAACATGTTCTATATTATTTTAACAAATTTTGAGACATCCGCCAAGATAAAGATATTTTGGGCAATGAGGATTTTTTTCCCCCAGGAATTATGAAGCAGACAAAAAATTTATATAGTAGATACTGAGAGAATAAACAGTACTAGGATAATAGCTGATGTCCACACTGAATAATAAAATTTACATAAATGTACTTTTGTTTCCCCTAATATCACTATATAGCTATCAGAATAACATCAAGCTAATATTGATAATCAATAGAATTGGATCATTATTTCTTCATTATCCTGGACTCTGTGCAAGCATTGCTATCAAGAGGTATAAACACTGCTGAATTAAAATGGTACATGGCACACTCACTCACTCTGCTGACATGGCCTTTGGCAGAGGGGAATGAAAATTGCCCCTCATTAACCTCTGCTAATAGGTTTTAGATCTTTCTCCAATTTTAGGCTTATTTGGGAGTGAGACAAAAGTCCCAATATTTTTTTGCAAATTAAATGAAAGTGGGCACGTAGAGTGAAGAGGTCTTGACAGGGCAGCTACACAGGAAAAGAGTACAGTGTGAGGGTATAAAATATCTATTGAGTACTAAAAATATGTGAAGAGGAAGTTGTTTTTAATGTCTCAGCTCAAAGACAATCTCCCATAACTTTATCTCTTCCCACACACCAGAGTTTACTCAAAAAGTACAAATCTGTAGGAAATTTCATTAGTACTAATGCTCACAGGCCCCTGTGCCAATTCCATTTTCTGGGTATTTCTATATGAATGAAGTTCAGTGTGGTTTGGCAGCAAAGATGGTAGTTAGCAATCCATCTTTGGTCCAGCTATAGAAGCAAATACCTTAACAGAATTGATAAAAACATAGATTTTTTTTTTAAGCAGAATGCTGTTACAAGAATTAAGACATTTTAGGGTTAAATAAGAAATAGACATAATGCTCATTAAATAGAACCAGCAGGCATCTGATTTGAAATGGGATTAGTTCCCCAATCCTGCTGTGCTGTTTTCATGTACATGGATGGATTAACAAAACAGGTTGGGTTTGAGCTTTTTTCTTTCCCCCTTATTTCAGATCAGGACTATCAGCCACCACTTTTTCCTGACTTTGCAGACTAAAACTTTTAATGACTCCATCAATGGAAACTAGGCCACTGTCAATAGTGAGCCTAATACTAACTGGCACTCTTTGGAGATTAAGGCTCGGCCAGCACATAGAGTGACATGTCATTTTAATTTCAATTAAGTAAAAAGACACAGCTAAACACAGCCCTTGCTTCTCATTAAGTTTATTAGAGACAACATGTGTGTCGGGCAGTTGCATGGAGCACCACCTGCATTTTCCAGAGGCTGATAAATGGAACCAAGATATTCAGGAATTTGGTATGTCCAGGGATAGGGTCAGGAAACCCAACAAACAACAGGTTGTTGAGTCTAGTGAGGGACGTGAAGAGAAACAAGAGCTTCTTCAGGAATAATGTGAGCTCACTGCCTAACAGGACAAGGAATCTGCTGACACAGGACATGGAAAAGGCCATGGTATGGAATGCCTTTGACTACCAGTAAAAAAACAGCCTGCAGAAATTGCAGGCCCACGAGACCTGGGACCTAGTGGAAAAGTCTGGAGCAGCGAGGGCTTAACCCTCACTGGGGGAGAATCAGTTAGGGAGTATATAAACAACCTGGACATACCCAAAGCCCTGATACCTGATGGGACCCACCCACGACTGCTGATGGAGCTGGACAATGTCACTCTGAGGCCACTCTCCACCATTTTTGAAAGGCCATGGCAATTAGGAGGGGTGTCTGAGGACTGGAACAAAGCAAACATCCCCCCATCTTCAAGAAGGGCCATAAGGTGCATGAAGGAGAGCTACAGGCTGGGCAGCCTTGCCTTGATATCTGGGAAGAGGATGAGACCTATAATCCTGGAAATCATTTCCAAACACATGAATGACAAGAAATTGACTAGGACCAGCAAGGATTTATGAAAGAAAAATCATGCCTCATGGAATGAAAGCCTTCTTCCATAAAATAAGTAGTTGAGAGGATGAGGTACAAGCAGTGGTGTTCTTTATCTTGACTTTAACAAAGCTTTCAACACTGTCTCTGATAATATCCTTGTAGAGAAACTGGTGGTTATTGACTAGATAAAAGTACATGAGGTGGACTGAAAACTGATGCAGCTGGCCTCAAAAAGTTGTGATCAGCAGCTGTTAGTTCAGCTGGAATCCAGTCCCTAAAGGTGCAGCCCAGGGGCTGATGCAGAGCCAAGGCTGTTTAACATCTTCAACAGCCACCTGGATGATCGGACATTGTGTGAACAGAGTGATGGAAAGAAGTCTACTATTGGCACGAAACTGGGAGGGGTGTGCTGCCCTTCAGATGGTCCTTGACAGGCTGGAGAAATGAGCTGGTGTTCAGAGTTTGACACAAAAGTGCAAAGTCCTGAACTCCAGGAGGAATAACCCCATGCACCAGGACAAGTTGGAACCATCTGGCTGGAAAACAGCTTTGCAGAAAAGGAGCAGAGGTCTCTGGTGGGCAAGTGGGACATAATCCAGAAAAGTGCCCTTGGTGTACAGAAGGCCAACAGCCTCCTGAGCTGGATTAAGCAGAGTGTTGCCAGCAGGTCAAGGAAGGTAATCCTTTCCCTTTCCTCAGCCCTGGTGAGAATATCAGCACCCTGGAGGGCTGGGTCAGGCACTGGGCTCTCCACTGCAGCAGAGGTGTAGTGTGGTCAGCCTGTGACTGAGCTGAGAGTGCCCAGCCTGGAGCAGAGAAGGCTCAGAGGGATCTCTTCAATGTGTAAAAAAGACCTGATGAAGGGATTGAAGAGGAAGGAGCCAGGCTGCTCATAGTGGTATCCAGGAACAAGACAAGAGGCAATGGGTACTAAGTGACATACGGGAAATTTCACTGAAACATGAGGAAAACCTTTCTACTGTGAGGGTGGTTGGACACTGGCACAGGGTGCCCAAAGAAGCCAAGCAGTCTGCAACCTTAAAGGTATTGAAAATCCAGGCAGACACAGCCTTGAGCAACCTGCTCTGGCTGACCTGCTCTGAGCAGGAGTTGGACTAGGCAAACTCGAGGTATATTCCTGCCTCAGCCAGCCCCAGCTGAGTGTGTGATTGCAAATACTGCAGTGTGTCATGCCCAGGTCATTCTAAAATTGACAGCCTACATTGTGCTTAGTTTTTCATTTTCTCCAGTGCTTAGGCATCAAGGCTGGATTAGTAATGGTCTCTTTTAACACCCTGGTATGGCACTAACTCTTCTTTTTGCTGATGTGGGCGGTTTCTGGATGCACAGTTGGTGCAAATCCACCCAAACACACCCACCAGATCTGGAAGGCAGGGCTAAGCCAATAGGCTGCACACAGGGAAGACAACATCCATGCTCACAGTGAAACTGTCTCCACATAAACACACAGGAAAAGCATTTGCAACAGGGAAACTCAGTGGCCAGAGTATTATGGTGGGTTCACCAGCAACACAAGTGCAAATTCATATCGCTGCTTACTTCTGCAAGTACATCCCCTCTGATGCCCTATCGACTCGTTGCCTTAAATGTGTGTGTGTGTGTGCATAAATACATAAACAGTGACAGCAACAAGAGGCATAAGTAGCAGCAGTGTCACTGGTTAAATGAGTTTTCAAAGAGGATGATTGTGTTGCAGCAGTAACTAGAGTTGGCCTTGTAGTGAAAAATTCACTCACTTCAAGCGGGTATTTGTTTCTTGAGGCAAGCCTTACCATCACAGAGGAATCCTACACTTGGAGGATCATTATCACCAAAATACAGAGGATAGAGAAGAAATAATTCAAACAACATAATTGAAAGAGAAGGTGGTACTCATTTTTTTGACAACCTTCAATAAAGATTTTTAGTTTGTCATAGTTTGTATAATTTTACATAGATATCTGATTTTTCCTTTTTTTTTTTTTTTAATCTATTGAAATTTTACTCTGAAAAATGAACAGGGGAAGGAACCATGTAATGGATTAGCCCCTTCTGATAACCTGCTAAAGACAGTTAAGGATTAGAAAGAAATTGTGAGGACAGTAGTATGAGGATGTTGTTTTCCTTGCATTTGCTGCTACAGAAGACTGTAGTATGAGGACAGCACACTCAGTATTCCAATAGCACAGCTGATGCTGCCAGTTCTCTAGGAAAGTATAGAGCACTTGCCAAGATACTGAAACACCAACATGCTTCAGAAGCCACTCTTTAATCTGTATATTAGGTAGTGATACACATCTCTCTGCTCTCTCAGACAGGTAACTACTTCATTGTGTCCTTTTCATGTTGACATTTCAGCATGTGGAAAGACCACAGAACTTTCATCATGCTGTAGGTGTATATGGAGGTTTCATAATGCTGTATTGATGCTGTTACATCATATTATTACAAAGATTCTCCTTATCAAAAATCAGGGCTTTCTGTGCTACTCAGTGACCCTCGCATTTAAGGAGCCAGTGGCACTTTGGCTCTTCCCAAAATTTCTCACGTAATAGTATTTACCAATTAGCTAAAACTTTCACAAAAATTTTACTCAAGCAAAAATGAGATTAGCAGACTACCTTAGATGATTTTCAGAAGACCACAGTTAGGTGGCTGCAAGGCTTGTTAGGAACTGCATTAGTATTTGTAACAAAAAGAAGACTAGAATTTGTAGGTTGCAAAAATAGGAGGAGTAAAACTGGCGAAGAGATTGGGGGGTGCAGAGCACAATGGCTGCATTTTGCACATTCAGCTCTGGGCAACGATGCAGAAATAAGTCTTGGGTGAGACAACAGCACGAACTAATTCCTTTGAAGTTTGTGAGGAACTTCCAGCAAAGGAGGAGGCACTTTGTAAAAAGGCCAGAGGTGGTTGTGTGAGAAACAACTGAGGAAACAGTGAGGACAAGTGTTACTGACAGAGAGCTGTGCTCAATGCAACAATAATGCTGAGCCATTGCAGAGTCAATTGTTCAGAAACTTTGAAGAGGACAATGAGCTTGCCTTTCATGCTGATGAACCAGAAAGCCAGAAGAGACACATAGACATTATGTCAGCAAGGAAGGTAATCCTCACAGTGCGATTCTGAATGAGCTCTCGGAGAACACAGTGGAAGTCGCAGGAGATGCACAGAGAAGTTGGTAACAGCTGAGGTGTGAAGTGACAGGGACACTGGGACAGTCAACAAGGCTGAATCTCTTAATTGACATGTAGGAAGAAATAAAATACTATAGGCACATTGTTCATGTATAGCTCCACAGAGACTGCAAGATCTGATGCCTTGAGAGGCCATCTAGAACAGAGGCTAGACAGTGCTAAAGGAATAAAGGAGGTATTTATTAAAAGGCCTTCAAAGGATACACCTTGGGCAGTACAAGAGCCTGGCCAAAGCTATACCCAAGATGGATGACAGGTCACATGCTTTCACGCTTTTTTAAGTTTTGGTCCATTTACATATTGGGATTAATTGTCCAATTGCAGCTTCAAGTTATGAAGTCCCATCCTCCCAGATTGCTCTCCTCAATTTGCTGTTGTTTACACCTTTTGTACCTGACAGTGCAACGGTGTCCTTGGTTCTCTCTTGGGAAAGGATTGTTTTGTCTAACTAAACTGTTAGAGAACTTGCTAACATATGAAGTTCAGAATTACATACTAATGCAGTACAGAATCTGGAAAATATGAAAGCTAAAACTTAAGGCATCACTCTATTCAATTTGAAGACCTAAATGTCTGGAAGGGCAGTGAGTCATTTACAGTACAAAGATGGAGAAAGAGAGGTTTTTGACAGCAAAAACTGAGACCTGAATGTACTGTGCCGAGTACAAGCTGTGGTAGCTGCCCTCAAGGAGGTGGCAAAAAGGTACTGATCTTAACTGGGCGTGAAAAGACAGGCCAGCAATAGAGGGGAAGAGCTGTGAATCACCACAGTAAGATATGAGTCAATGCCAAATTCATGGATAAGAGACCTAGAGGCAGGCTCACAGCCATGAGGACATCAGGAGATGTATTACAGATCCTGATTAAAAGCTGATTAACAAGAATCAGCTGCTTTAAGAGAAATAGCCAAGAATTAGAAGGCACACTGGACAAAACACAAAAGCCAATATGAAATCTTGATTTTGGAAGTGATGGAATGACTTGAATTGTTAGATGACACTGAGAGGCCAAGGGTGATTCAGGTGGAATTGGAGGGCTGAGATCTGGGCAGAAGGAAGGCATGCTCAGCTTGGGACAGCACTTTCTGTGACTTGCAGACTTCCACAACTCTGTGGATTGTTGTGATGATCAAGAAGTAAAATGAGGCTGTGCCAGAATCAAGGCTGTGGAAGTGGACAATACATTCCATTAACTTTGCAAAAAAAAGTCAAAAGAGCTTTAAAGAGCACAGTTGATCATTAAAGGGGCAAGAGGCATTGTAAAGGATATCTAAAAGTATGGATGAAAAAGGAATGCATAAACACCACTTAGAAATTAAGCACTATTTCATCATTACAATTAATCAATGAGATCTTGTTAGGATTAGGAAATCTTGTGTGTGTTCATCTGACTAGAAAATCAGGATAAACTAGTTACTAGAAAGCCTTTTACCAGAGTGTGAAGGCATAGAAGCCACTCTCCTCCTCTGTCTGTCATGCATGACTTGTTTGAATACATACATACTCATCTATCACATCTCTGAGCCACTGTAGGCCAGCAACTTGCTACAAGCCTTTGTTTATAAGACACAAATTGTTGCTCCACCCTTGTTTGCTGTGACTTTCATGTAATTTTAGGTTGGCTCAGCTTCCTTCATTTTGTGGCCTATTAGATGAGTCGGAGATTTGTTTTTCTAACCTCA
This sequence comes from Hypocryptadius cinnamomeus, assembly GCA_013400635.1. Lineage (NCBI taxonomy): Eukaryota > Metazoa > Chordata > Aves > Passeriformes > Zosteropidae > Hypocryptadius > Hypocryptadius cinnamomeus. The sequence goes on from VYZP01022002.1 coordinate 15,427, forward strand.
AAAAATAGAGGACATGACTTTCCAAGGAATACTTTTCTACACTAGCTTGGTATTTCATTTCAGAGTCCAATCATGAAGCCAAAAACCAATGAGTAACCCATCCTTTTCTCACTGCTTTGCTGAGATGACATCTGTGAATCAGACCAGTGGTATTATGGTAAGCTTTTGAAATTTTGCTTTGTGGTGTCTCTTCAAGTCCAGTGCTGAGTTTACTGAGCTGTTCTGAACAGCCCTGTATCTTCTGCCACTGATTAATGAACAGAACTAAACTTGCACAGGAGGAGACCTTAATGAAGGCATGCAGTTCAGTGAGCTTGGGAAGAAGAGATAAGAGATAAAGTCTGGTGGTGTGCTAAAGCACAGACAGGGGTGTTTTACAGAAAGAGGAGTGAAGAAACTGTGTGGTTTCATATGGCAGAACTGGAGGGACATGGAGGAAAGGGACAGGAGAAAAACAGTCACAAGGGGAAGAAGAGAAAACCAGAAAAAGACAGGAGAAGAAAGACTCTGGTCTTTCTCTGGGTGTCTTTACCCAGGTATTCAGGCAGTTGGCTTAAATTGACTCTACTATCACCCTCTTGAGGGTCTGGGGAGTCATGCAGGAAACTGGACAGGAATCTGACAGATGCTGGTTACTTTTCAGCACATTTCCCTGAAAAACCCTAAAAAAAAACAGGGTGGAAAATGGGTAGAAGCAGCGAATAAATACTTCAACCAGCACTGCTGCCAAAAAAGAGGATCATGAGATCAAGACCTGGAGGGAAGATGAAGCAAAGGGAGTGGATGAAGGAACAGAAGGACTGGGAGCAAGAGATAAAACTAGTGGTTACATCAAGTCTGATGAAATTTCAAGCTGCTGAAAGGTCAGTTGCATTCCCACCCCAAAAACCCTTACACCACATCTAGCACTGATATAGCTGAACATAGAGACATTTCAATGAGCTGGTGAAAAAAAGGCTTTGATTTTTCTCTTTAGTTTTGTTTTCTTCTCTTTTGTATCACTTCAGTGACTCATTTCACCTTGCAGCCATGGGATCATCAGATCCGACACAAAGGAAGCGGCAGGGATAGAGGATGTGGAACTACCCCTTTTCAATTAGGTTTTATGCCACACACTAAGGGGCCAAAGACCAGTCAATAAAGATTTTAAATAGGACATTATAGTAAAGGTTGCACACTGAATAAAGTTGAAAGAGGACTGGGAGAATGAGAAGAGACAACAGGTCACAAAATAGATGAGTGGGAACAGGATGGGGGGTACAGCAAATCATTCCTATCTATACTTGTCTTTCAGGGGTGAAAGATAAAGTAAACTAGGAAAGGTCAGAGAACACAAGAACAAAAGATCTGTAAAAAAAATGGACAGCAACAAGTAAAAGAAACGAGGAAAAAATCCACCAGAATACAAAAAGAAAAAAAAAAGCAAAACAGATGAGTTGGAGAAAATGCATGTGTTTATTAACTGCAGACAGAAATGCCTGAGGAACATGAAGATCTGCCAGAGTGCCTGGAAAAGCCATGGTCGCCTGACCTCCTGAGGGTAAAAATATCCCCAAGACCAGGGGAGAGCAGAAGGGAGAAAGCAGAGAGGGCAGACAAAGAAGTCAGGCTGATTTCAATATGTTACTTCTTAATTTTCAGAGAGGCAGACCTACTTCACCTAGTCTGAGTTTAACATTCAGATTTTTGACAAACTTTTCTCATTTCTTGAGTCTCTTTTAATATGCAAACCTACACAGATACTTTCATTTGGGTAGTGTCAATATTATTCGTGGTCTCCACTGGGAATTTCCACTGCAGTATTTTGCCCCACCTCCCCCTGGATTCCTGTTTAACACTGTATTTTTCAGTAAAAATGCCATTTAGCTTTAGAACTCCTAAATCTTCGCTCACAAAACTGGAACTCAGTAGGTCTATAATATAAACACTGCCACAAGCTTTCCTTTCCAAAACTTTGGTATTTGGGGGGAAGACCCTGATGGAGCTCAAGCCATGATTTTATGATTCAGTGGCCAGAGTGCTCATTGTCATCTATGCATTACCCCTTCAGCTGCCTTCTCCCAGTGCTTGTAGGGCTGCACTGTGAACCACAGTAAATCAGCCTGAGACAGAATTAACTCTCTTCCTTTTAAACCAGAGATCCGGTCCCTTGTGTCACCTCACAAACACAGAAACACCAAGAGAAAACAGTGTGGGAACATGACCAAGCAGCTGGGGGAAGGTGAAGCAGTGGGAATTACTGAAACACGATCACTGCCAAAGCCTCCCTGTTAAGAAAACGCAAACTCAGTAGGGAAAAAGAAACATAGAAAGACAGAACAGATTTGTTTCCTACTAAAATAGTTTTCCAGTGTAAGTAAACTGTTAGCTAGAATCACATGCACTGATAAACCAAGGGAGGAAATACAAATGTGTATGAATACATAAAAGCCACACCACGGGCAGCAGCTATGATTTCACAATCTTCATCTTGGTATTTGCTAGCTTTTTTCAGAAACTTGTGCCTGAAACATTAGTTCTCCTTCACTATTTTTACTGCAATGACCTCTGTATTTTAGAGCAATATTTGACAAGAAAAGCAGCTCAGTTACCGAGAACCATACTGCCTCCCACATGTCATTTATTAATAAGATTCATGACTTTTTTGCCCTTGGACTTCACAGCAGCTGCCACTGCACTGTGGCAATGAGCTGTTGAGACTCAATAGACATCAGATTCTGGAGGGGAAAATACTTCAATAATTATAGATTTTATAAAGCTCCACGATCATTTGTCCAGTCTCCCTTTCTGTTTCTTAATCTTCCAACCCAAGCTGATGTGCCTTTTTCTAACTTAATTTTTCTTCTGCAACGAAGCCAAGGTGTCACTTCTTTGCTATCTTTCATCAAAAAAGTAGATGACAAGGAGAGAAGGAAATGCATCCCTCTCTGAGATCCAGTTCTCAGCTTGTGGCAGAAACAATTTGAGGACAATTCCAGTGAGCTCTGTAATGAAACACACTCCATCATCCTCCAACAGAAGCAAACTTAAAGTCAACTTGCTGCCTAAGAGCAGTAAAGGATGGAACCCCAGCACAGTGCAGGACTTCTTTTTTTTTCCAGAAAATCATAGAAGCATAGAATGGCCTGGCTTGGAAGGGACCTTAATGATATTCTAGTTCCAGCCATGCAGGGACATCTCCCCAATCCAAACTGGCCTTAAACACTTCCAGGGATGGGGCATCCACAACTTCTCCAGGTGNGCTTGTCCAGACACCTCTGGATGGCATCACATGTGTTTGTCTTTTTTTGATAAAATCAAAGAAAACACCCCAAGAAAACACAATGAAAGAAACAATCAAAACTGCAGAGATGTGTTTCAACACAGGAGCCTCTGGAAGATTACTTAGCTCTCCCATAAATAATCCCACTTTGACATGTAGGAATGTGCTGTATGTAATTTCCGTCAATTGTGGAAATTCCCCAGACGAAAGGATTGACCTTTTCCTGGTATTGCCAACCAACAGAAAAAGAGGGAACAGGCAAAAACTGGTGCCCAGGAAGTTCCACCTAAACTTGAGGAAGAACTTTACTGTGCAAGTGAACACATGCTGGAATAGGCTGTCCAGAGAGGGTGTGGAGTCTCCCACACTGAAGATATTCCAGAAGTGTCAGGACGCAATCCTGTGCCATGTGCTCTGGGATGACCCTGCTTGGGCAGGGAGGTGGGACCGATGACCCACTGGTTCCCTTCCAACCATACCCAGAATCTGTGATTCGGCGCGCCAGCAGAGCCCTGGCCGGGTTTTAATATCGGTTCCTGGGCGGAATCGACATTCCATCGCTGTACCTTATTTTTTTTAGCCCCCACGTCTAACAAAACCTAGCCGGCCGGCTGCCGGGCGCGCTCAGCATCAGTGTCACCGGGAGCAGACGCGCTCCGGGTGAGTCACGCCGGGCAGCCCCAGCCGCGACAGCCGGGGGCCCCGCCCGCCGCCCGCGCGGCGCAGACCAACTGCTGCGGGGGGAGCGCGGCCGCTCTCCGCCGCCCCGCCCGCTCCGAGGCCCGGGCAAACCGGAGCTTCCGGCTCCTCGCGCTTCGCTGCCCAGCTCTGAGGAGACTCCAGCCGTCCGGGTGCGGCGGGGGGCGGTCCGAGCCCGCCCGGGGCCCCCGCGCC
>VYZP01022004.1:1420-23793 GCA_013400635.1 Hypocryptadius cinnamomeus
CACCTTCCACTATCCCAGGGTGCTCCAAACCCTGTCCAGCCTGGCCTTGGACACTGCCAGGGATGGCCATAAATTATAATTGATACACAGGATAGAAATATATATATATATATATATATAAAATCTAATTATAATCATCATGTTGAGCTTGTGATTGAGCCAGCCCAATGTAAAAATGCAGGCAATTCTCCACTATTGCTGCAAACAAGCCAGGAGAATTTTGTAAATGGGGGAAAAAAAAGGAATTGGAAAAAATAATATTTAAGTAAAACAGTCCTGTTATCTTTCTCTTCTGGCAGATTTACTTATTTAGGTCAAAAATATTGAATTTTCTGACATAATCCTCATCCTGGAACTACAGCATGGATTTGGGGAAAGTGCACCTCTCAGCTTCACCTCTCTCATGGAGAAGAGGAAGCAAGGAATGCAAAATTAAAGTATGAAAGGGAATAACCCCCAAATATAACCAGGATTTTTTTTTCTCTGAGCACACAACAGCACTTTCCTGTGTGGGTTCATGTGTCAGTGTCGGCTCAGTGTTCATGTGTCTGAGGTCAGGGATTCCTCATATTCCTCACCCTGCCATTCCTGTGGCCATGAGCAGCTGGCTGCAAACTGGGTGCCAGACATCATGTATCTCCCTAACCCAAATTAAGGCTTTGGACAAATTCTGGAAAGCTCTGGATTCACATCCATTCCCCTCTTTTCTATGCATGGATTGATTTGGTTCAGCCAAACCTCTTCTTCAGCCTCTGCTGGGTCAGATTCTTGTCTGAACCCAACTTGGAATGAGTTCATTCTGATTTCTGCCTGACAGAAATTATTTATTTTGAGGAAACACTGGAATTGAGTCAATAATTCATAAGCACAGATCTTCTCATCCTCTAAAGGAACCATCTGAATTTCTTCTGAGGAACAAAGTATTTCTAGCTATCCATCAGACCAATAAATGGCTACAAAGATTGCTATAAAATGACATTGGCACTGGATCCAGGATTGTCACTCAAGCCAGAGTGGAGAGAGAGCTGCACCACAGGTCTCTTTAATTAATTAATTGGGAGTATGATGAGGTAGGGGGTTCCTTTGACAGACAGCAAGAGAAACCCAGCATCCACATACAAGTGATGCACTTGCCCTCAGCTTTAATTAGATTCACAAATGTAAGCACCACTTTGAAGAGCAGATGACAGAATAATAACTTTTTCCTACATATACTCTCATATTTCCTATGTATATTGTCATTTCCAAGGGACATGTGAGCCCACCAGTGCATACCCCAGCTGAACATCTCTCTGGCAATCATCTCAAATTCCAGCACCAGACATTATTCTGTTCCTCCCATGTGTTCCTGTTCTTCCCTATCACTGTTACATAGACTATGAGTTCCAGAAATCATTTTCTCCTACAAATGTTCACTTTCCTTAGCTCACATTCTATTGTTTTGTTGTTTTGGTTTTCTTTTTTACTTTCTCCACTGTATTTTTGTGCCATCAAGCCTCCCAAAATTACAAGAGGGTGCACATCAAAACAGCGAATATTTTTATTTTATTTTATTTTACTTTATCTTATTTGCAGCATAACCGGTAATTTAATTTTCCTCTGTATTATTGCCACGTTGCTATAATACAATTGAAACAGAAAGGGAATATTTAAATATCAATAAAATAAATACCATAATATGAGTCAGCAAGAGGTTGGGTTGTGTTGGTTATTTTTCCAGTATGAAGTTACAAATTCTAGAACAAAGCATTAATTACTAATAGGCAGACTCTGAAGATATGTGACAGCAAAACCATGGTATTTATGCTGGCTGTCAGGTCAAATGGTAGTTAAAATATTTTTTTATTATGAGCAGTAATTCTTTTTAGGCCATGAATTTCTGAGCTTTATGGTTTTTAACGTTCCATCTCTCTCTTCTTTTTTTTTTTCCCCTGGTTAAGGAACAGAAAGATTTTAATAACAATTGATTTCCAGGCTGGGATGCTTTAGCAGCTCATTAGACAATCTGTGAGCTGATCAGCGTTTCAAAGAGGGGATTCCAGTTAGCTGGTTTAGCTCTGGTTGAGGGACTGTGGTTGCCTAGAGGGAAAGAATCACTCAGACATATCAACCCCCTCTTTCAGCTCTCATTGTCTCTCTTTTCAACTTTTTGGCACAGAAACCAGTGCCCACCCGATTTAATCCATGCCGTGCCCTGGCTGAACCCCTGATTTTTGTAACTGAGATGCATCAGCAATAAAAAAACACACCACTTTGTTTTTCTCTTCCAAAAGATTTGGGCCAAACTATCAGATGACACAGAAAATGAGAGTTGCATCCATTTCTGCTGTGGACAAAATTCTGCTGCTCAGAACATGACTTGTACCTCGTGTGAATGTTGATATATCCACATGAGACACCTCACTAAAGCTGGGGCTGCAAATCCAGGAGAAGGTGGACAGACCTCACTGTCACTCCCAGTTCTCAAAATCGTGTGAGAATTGAAATTTCAAAACGTTTTTCAAGATTTCTTCCACAGTCTGGAGCTTCTAATGTGCCAACCCCTCTAAATGGCAAACAACAGTGTGCCCAACCGAGGAATGAATTATTCTGTGCTTTTTTTTTCATTTTGACTTCCACGAATTGTTTGATGGACCTTTTAAACAAAACTATTTTTTGCTTCTAATACAATCTAGATTTGTAGAGTTGCCAGTGAAAGTTTGCAGACTTCAGGAAGAACAGTGTTGCAATAATTACCTGCCAGCCCCTAAAACTCAAACAAACAAAAACCAACCAACCAAACAAAAAACAAACAAAAAAAACAACAAAAAAAACCCCCAAAAAACCCCAACCCACCAAAAACCAAACCAAACAAAAAAAAACAATCCAGGAAAAAAAAAAACAACAAAAAACAAACCAAACAAAACCAAACAAAGGAACAACAACAACAACAACAAAACCCCCCCACACACACAAAAAAAGAAAACTAAAAGTCACAGAAATAGAGATTTTGAAAAACCTCTTTCCTTTCCATAAATGCACCAGCCAACAGGAAAGTGCTTTTTTACTGCCATCTAGCCTGTTCATTTTTAAGTTCTAGATCATTGTCCCTCAGCACAAAGTGGTCTGCTTTAAGTAAGGCCAAGGCTTTAGGAATTGCTCTCCAGTAGCAGCCACACCTTCTCCTCCTCACCAAAACTCGTAAAACCCAAATCTCCAAATCACCTGATTTTGGTCCTTGAAGTAAGTCTTTAAAGTGAATTAAATAAATCCTGAGCTTCACCTTCTTTTGATATACCAATTTTGTGAAATGCCACAATTGTAATTTCAATTTTTCCCTGTTTTTCCTGCTGTTTTGCTTGATTTTTAGAATTATATGTATACTGTAAACAGGCCATTCTAGGAACCTCATTCTAGGAGCCCCAGCTGCAGTGTCAGGTTCCCACTCCAGGATATTTTGGGGTGGTCCCTGCTGTGACATGGGAGCCAAGGGTACAAATCTCTCTGGTCTGATAATGAGATAAAAAGAAACTGCTGATACTTCCACATAAAATACACTGTCTAAAAATGTCCTGCAACCTCAAAAAGTGATGGTATTTGAGATTATTCTCATTTCCCCAACTGCCCATGACAGAGGAAGGAGTTGCTTATATTTTAAGCTGCATTTATCTTTGGGGACATCTGTCCAATGCACAGATATGTTGTGTTACTCCAAACACCTCCTCCCGCCATCACATGTGTTAACACTTACTGGTCCAGAAAAGAAGAACATCAGCAAGAAAGGGGACAAAGACCATTATTTCTAAGAGGTTTTGTTTGCAAACAAACAGCCCAGCAAAGTCACATGGGAGTTATATTCCATTTAATTCAGAATACACACATCTGCCCCTGCCAGTCAGGTCATCCTGAACACAAATAAAAATGTTATTAAAGCTCCATCACTCCTACAGCTATAGTGCCTGTGAGACTCCCAGTGTGCAGGATGCAACAGATAGAGCTGAGCATCCAGCCTGGCTCCTCACAATCAGGATTATAAATGAGCCACGAGGGTAAGACTTGGGTCAACTGAAAGATTTTATTAAAAAGCAACTATTTGTATTAATAATGTCAAGTCTGCAGATACAGTTCTTAAATAATGGTCACATTGTGAAGAGGAACCAATTACACACAAAACCAGAGTGTACTTTTTTTATTTTCTTATTGCATTTCTCATTTTTATTGTGATGAATGTGGCAGGGGGTTTTCAGTAGGATATTTGGGAAGGAGATATTAATATTCTGAATGCCTCAGGCCTGATGCTTGTGGAGGCGTAACATCCTAATTGAAATTCAAGGTCTCGTGGTCAAAATCTGCTGAACCAGAGATCCTCACACTACACCAAGTATTAACACATTATTCCACATGGATTATAAACCAAGTGAGAAATACGTGATTGTATCCTTTGTATTGCACAACTTTGATATTTCCTCTATTTTCGAAGACGGCTTTTTCAGAAGGTTATTTAACCATGTGATGTAAAAATACTGAACAGTAAAATATATTTAATGTGGTCATGACAAAACAAAGGGGCAGCAGCCACAGATGTCTCCACAGAGCATCAAGAACCTCTACAAGGAACACACAGACCCCAGTTCCACAGCAAGCTGACATCTGTATAAATGCAGAAGGATCCTTCAAGCTGGCAAAGACATGAAACTCCTGCACCAGACCAACAAAAAAATTAAATTCCTTAATTAAATTAAGAAATTATTAATTTATTTATTAATTAATAAAATTAAATTAATTTCAACAAAAAAAAAAGAGAAAGACCAAGTTCTCTGAGATCATAGTCAGGAGCTGCTCAGACTAAAGAAGTCTCTAAAAATTTGTTATTAGGAGCAAAATTCTAGAACTGTTCATATGCCACTGCATGAAGATGATGGAAAAAAAAATTAGCTTCCATTGCACCTTTAGCTTATAAATTCACTTTTCATGTGAGAGTTTGTGCCACATTGGGATTTATCATACTTCTTCAAGGAAAACCTCTGTTCTGTTTCCCTGGACTAAGAGACACAATTTGTAAAGAGGAGACAATCCCAGAAATCACTCTCAGACAGGTGGGTCTGCAAGGAAAAAAAGACCTCTCTTGCGAACAGAACTATGACTTCTGTCAGTTTTACTTAAAGAAGCAGAAGGGAGGTCATTACAAAAAAAAAAAAAAAGAAAAAAGAAAAAAAGAAAAGATTAATTTGAAAAGACCATTTAATGCTTTCAGATGGATTTCCAGACAGTGATGCATATTGTCATCTATTTACATAGTTGATTTTTCAACAAAAATGACAGTAGCATGAATTGGATATGCCAAGAAAGGGGTAGATTTGGGGATTTTTTTTCCCCCTGTTTGCCTTACATATAAACTTTATGGCCTTTATTCTTAGAAATCATGTCCTCTGTTGATCTGCAACCCCAGGGTGAAGAAACCCAAATATTTCTATGGGGCCTAGTGGTATTCCTTTGCCACTCCTGAAACACCATATGAAGTGCAAATCTCCTGTGAGAAGGTGTTGGGACCAGGTTTCACTCAAAGCAGGTGTAAAACAGTCTGACCTTAGTGCTCCAAGCAGACACATCCACTCACAAGTCTGCAGGAAGAGGTGGTGTTGGGGAATAAAGTCATATGTGAAAGAGGGAAAAGCAGGGAGGAAGGACCTACTCAGTGCATTTTTGGGTATAAATTTTGTATATGTGATATTAATGGGCATATATGGAAATAGAACCATAGAATCATGTAAATTGGGAGAAAAAAACCTGCAATCACAGGGCGGCCTCTGCTCTCCTCCCTGGCTTCTTGCTGGTATTAAAATCCAGGATGACAATTAAAGTAGACTGCTTTAGGAAAATAAAGGTAAAGCTGCTGCCAGCTTGGGACAAACGAGGGGAATTGTCTAGAAGAAGAACAGATTACAAAACAACAACAACAAAAACAAAAACAAAAACAAAAAACCCACCAAACAACCGAACCAAACTAAACAAAGCCAAAACCAAACCAAAACAGACAAACAAACAAAACACACATAAAAGGAAAAAAAAAAAAGAAAGAAAAATTATTTTGACTGGCAAATTGGAACCAAATAACCAAAGGAGCATTTTCTTTTTGTTGTGGCAGCCCATTAGGATGCTCTTGGCCCAAAGAGAGGGCTTATCCGAGCTGCAGCAGAGGTCACCTCGTGCCACAAGGATGTCACCAGCTCACTGACACTCTCCTGGGTGTGCCCAGCGCTGAAAGCCCCCAGGGGGATGCTGAGGCTCCCAGGTGGGGTCTGTCCCACCCAGACCACATCTCCAGGCATGAACGGTGCTCTCTGCTCCGTGTGCAGGAGGCAGTGACTCACCCTGGGAGCCTCCTCTAGCAGCTCCAGCAACAGGGCTCCAGAGCTGGCTGTTGCCATGGCTTTCACTATTTCAGTACAACATTTGCTCATGAAAGATGCATGTCATCTGAACTGGGGTAAAAAAAAAGGGCTTTGCATTGTTTCCCGAGACTTACCTTTCTCTTGGACAAAACTCATGGCTATTATTTTTGGGTGACAGCAGGAAACTCCTGTCTAATTCAAAACAGTGCCACATATTGGCATACGTCTCCCCTCACCTCTGCCTCTGCCAAAATGTCAGTTTTGCTTAGGGCACTTGTCCTCCTGTCACTACAATGAAAACTGTGTCCTCCCTGGTACAATTTATCATACAGGGTTCAATGATGCAGCGTGCCAAGCAAGGAAGAAGAACGTGAAACCTTATCACCATGGTGTTTATTGACCAGTCATCCTGCTTTGTACTCATTTCCTCCCCTTAATTCCCTGCAAGTATACATTGGCTCAGAATCAAAAGGAATGCAATAGTTAAAAAAAAGCATATGCCCTGGGATGAATGTATTATTCCATAGATGCTGATGGTGCAATTATTTCTCTCCTGTGATAACTGAAAACGTTTGTTAATAAAATCCGTTCCAGAGAAGCAGAGCATTAATCCATTATGCTGTTTGAATCCTGACAAATTAGCCTTTTTTTCCCTTGAAAAAAATCAAGTTTTGCATCTGAGACATCATCCTGAGAACGACTATTTACACACATTAAAGGGGAAGGGATGTTACACAAACAAAATAATAAAAATACTTGTTTTTGCCAGTCCTACTTGGCCAAGAAAGAAAGAAGAAAAGGATCACAGCCAGAACATGCTGTACCCAGCTCTTGCTGGCTCGTGATTCCCTACTATAAAATTAACCCATCTGACCTGATGGTCTCCTTCAGCCCTACAGCATCAGCCTGCAAAGCGAATCTCCTGAAATGGTGCCAACTAACTCCGTCACTCATCTCCCTCCAGAGACGCCCAGCAGAAAGGCATCACCCCTCTGTGCATGACAGTGTGTGATCCCTGCAGGAACAGCACGGGAAGGGAGAACCACAACCCCCTTCTCAGTCCTGGTGTCCTTTTTACCCTTTTCCTTCACCCTTAGGCCTCCCAGCCCTGCCTGTTCTGCCTCTGGGTGCTCAGCAGGGCAGGTGCTCTCTGTGGTGAGGGTGGCAGAGAAAAAGCAGCAGCTCCTCACCCTGGTCCTCTTCTGTCCCTTGGGGGCTTGGATGTGGCACAGGGGGACACATAGAGCACTGGGGTGGGGTGACTTTGCCTCTCCGCTGCACTGCAAGTGACAAAACCCCAACCCAGCACTGCACAAGAGCAGGCAGAAGAAAATAGAGAGGGAAAACAATGAGTAAAGGTAAAATAAAGCCTTTTTCTTGAGCCTCCATCAACTTGCTCATTTAGAACACAGTCTGGCCCCACAGTCATGTCAACCTTTCCCCAGAGGAAGTCTGACAAGTTCTGTATTCTCGATTTATGTCTTTTTTTTCACCCTTGGTGCAACCCTGAAGGAGAAGCACAGACTGCTCCTTTTGTTATGTACCTTTTCCCAAGACAGAGCGCAGGACCTCCAATAAGTGCAATAACATCAGGAAATAAACATTTTGCTGATTTGCCTTTGCTTGAAAATATTCTCACAGCTACGCTACACAGAGGAAGAAGGAGGTGGTGATGATTCAGGGAGAGGCCAAAGAGTAAGAGAATAAAATCTCTGGGGGAAGAAAGCAGCTAATGAACAAAAGTTGGGAACAGAAAGAAGACTGTTATGCCACAAATATAAAATGTATAGTCACATAAGCTCATAGGAAAGAAAATGAGAGCTGACATCCTACAATGCTAGATTGATTAGGGAGGACTTGGAAGAGGACCAAGGTCTGGGAATGGCATGGGAAATCATTTCAAAGGAGAAAGAACCTCGCACTCTGCTGCGGGGGATGGCAGCAGTACAATAACACATGAAGAGGATGTTGGAGAGCTGCCACAGACCCTGGGCTGAGGGGAAGCAAAACCATATGACAATGTGTGCACTTATGCTGGATACCTGCATGGCCTGCAATGGTGATGTGAGGGATCTGAACCTTTAACTGCCTGAAAAGTGCCGGATTTGAGAGACCAAGGGTTGCCTTTCTCTTTGTCTGTCTGCCTCCTCCATTTCCAGGTACCTCCTTAGAGACTTCCTAATGTGCCCACAATATGGCAGCCTAAAGTGAAGCAGATATTGCCACATCTCTGAATTTTTTAATTTATCCATTTTCTCCTTCTGTCCAAGGGCTGGGATTATCAATGACTGTTTCTTTGGTGTTCCAGACAGAGAAATTATAAATATCCTTTAATAATAGAACTTCATTCATTTCTCTGCACACACACAGAGCATTTATGCAATCCAGGTACATTTAGAGGCCCATGTTCACAGCTTTTTTCTGTGGATGAGGCCAGGCTACCTTTGAAAGGAATTTTGTCTCATGAAAATCAACAATAATGTTGTCTTTGAGATTTTATGGGATCATGGAATGGTTTGGGTGGGAAGGGGTCTTAAAGACCATCCATTCCAACCCTACCATGGCAGGGACACCTTCCACTGCCCCAGGCTGCTCCAGCCCCAGTGTCCAACCTGGCCTTGGGCACTGCCAGGGATCCAGGGGCAGCCCCAGCTGCTCTGGGCACCCTGTGCCAGGGCCTGCCCACCCTGCCAGGGAACAATTCCTCATTCCCAAGATCCCACCCAGCCCTGCCCTCTGGCACTGGGAGCCATTCCCTGTGTCCTGCCACCTCAGGCCCTTGCAAATCATCTCCCTCCATACTTCTTGTCATCTCCCTATTCCCATGTGACAATAAGCTCCAACTTCCGTGATGTCCAATTTAAACACGAGCTTAGCATCCTTCATTTTGGGCCAAGGAAGAGATTGGGTTGTGAGTGGAAATATCCTCATCATTCACAGTCACTTTGGGAGGTGTCACACCTCTACAAATTCGGCAGTGCTCAGGGTCTAGGCTGTCCATGCAACACCAGCCATATTTTGGCATCCCCCAGCCAACTTCTGTGTGTTCGATAAAAATGTGTCATCAGACCTTCCCTCTGAGTGCCCTAACGAGGCACACATGGAGTAGATGTGCTGGCCTCCACCCAGAGGGCAAATGTAGATTATTTGGACACACCTTCAGACCATGGCTTGGGTTTTAGCTCCTTCAGAAGCCAAGAATAATTGACAAAAAAATGGAGTAAGGGAAAAATATTGCTAGAGGAAAAGCCATCTTTACATCTGTATTGTTGCTTAGTTTTACCAAGGGAGAGCATTCAGTGATGTGCTCAGAAGCGAACATGAGTGTCTCCAAGGTTTAGCTCAAAAATCGTAAAAATTTGAACATAAATAAAATGTAAACATTAGTTGTACTTCTAGTCCTGAAGGAATAAGCCATTAATTGCAAAAATGAGTTATCATGACACCCTCACCCTTAACCCCAGACCAAAACCCAGATTCTTACAAACACTGAAAAAAAAGTTCATCCCCAAACCCAGATTCTTACAAACACTAAACACTAATTATGTTTACAATGATTGAAAGGTATTCAAATACACAAATAATCTGGAAGAGGGATGGGCAGCATGCCAAATAGATTTGGAGACCAAGACCCAGAAAATTTTGTTTAAGTTATTCAGAACCAGGAAACTTTTGGAAACAATGGTCATGTGAAAAAAAAAAAAAAAGATTCCTACTTAAACCCCTACATCTGTCAGTGCTTTAGAATATGAAATTTTATTCAGGTTTATTTTCCTAGGGGAAACATATATCTGGGGAAACACTGATAAATCTCTTCTCCAACTATTAATTACAAATTCAAAATGAACCTGGTTTGGCCTTTCAGAAACCTTTTTGTATTTGCTTTCCACTCTACGTCTGTTTTTTATTTATTTTAATGTGATTAAAATGCTGCCATTCAAAACACAGAGTTTCTGCGAAGATTGTCACCCTTCATCAGTCTGGGGGTATATTCACTCAAGAAATAATATTTGTCATGTATATTTTCTCTTTCCAAGTACTGTTTGGCACTGGTGAAAGAAATATAATGTATTTGATACGTTCTGCACTAAAATCTTCACTTTCTGAACAGCTGTGAGGTGGCAGGCACCAGGCTGGCCTAAGGGGAGATGGAGCTTTTTTGTATAGATTTCAGAAAGGAGGGAGGCTGAAGTGCCTCCTGTTAAAATTAATTGATAGGATCAGCATAAAACTCTGGGCNTATAGATTTCAGAAAGGAGGGAGGCTGAAGTGCCTCCTGTTAAAATTAATTGATAGGATCAGCATAAAACTCTGGGCTAAACAAGTTTTTATCTTTGATTAACAGCTAATTTTGCATCAGTCTCCTTATCCTGGCCTAAAAAAGGTCCCTGCACTGTAAGTGTACAGTCCAGCACTTCGGGGTGAGCAGAGCTGTGGCCAAGGATGTCAGGGCAGGCTGAATCATGCCTTTTCAGTCCTCTTCTTATTTATTTTTTTCCCCCCCGCTACAAAAACAGGCTCTGAGTTCAGCACGGTGTCCTGGGTCCTCTTTGGTACTGTTGCACTTTGGAAAATGCCGTTCATGGAGCACTTGAGAAACAAACTGTGCTCCTTTATTTTTCACCAGGGGGAAGGGAAACGACCCAAAGTGTGGCGTGTGTTACGAGGTCCGTGTGAGCACAGCCAACCACACAGGACAATGAGCAAACCGCCTCAGCTTTATGGCTTCCAGGAATCAGCTGGGCTATCTCCCCTCCCAGGGGCTTCCTTAACCTGGAGAAACCCGTGGCGAACAAGAGACAGACAGTCAGGAGCAAATCACAGCCCTTGGCCTCCTCCTCCATTCAGACAAATTTTAAATGTTAAATAAATACTGAAGGAATCACTTGTCACCACAAATTATTCCTTTGAATGTTTACTGTTCATGCCAGCTTCCCTGGGGTCCTTCCCATTTAGAAACAGCTTTAACAAGCAATCCCATAAAACATTGACCATTATTCCCCAAGAAGTTGTGCCTAGTGACTTGTTACACAGAAATATGTTTCCAATTTCACTTTGAAACGTATTAGAAAGGAGTCCTCAGTACTTTTTACATTAGCATTTAGTACCATGTGGAAATGGCAATTATAAATTGCCACGAGCTGTACTTGCAGCCCTCAGTTTAACTGTTTGTGTGGTGCTGTACAGCCCATTTTCCTTCAGGGCCCTGGGAGATGGGTTGGTTTGCTGCTTGCCTTGGCAGGGACAGGACAAGGACAGCAACTGGGTGCAGAGTTGTCTCATTGTTCCATCCCTCCTCCTCCCAGGCAGATGTGGAATGAGCAAGTGGCTGCAGGAACACGTGGGCTCAAGGGACAGCTGAAGGACCAGTGGCTCAGCAAAGCCTCCACCAGCTCCAGAGGAATTTGGGAGGGGGTGAACCCTGGCATGGGGACCACCAGATGGGGCCAACACCAACGGCAGACACAGCCGAAGGTTTTCCCTCCTCAAAGCTACATTTTGATGAAGCCCCAGCATTCATGAAGACCAGTCCCAGATTGGGATTTGTGGTTGGGATGAAACAGCTCGAGTTTTATCTGAGGCAATAATGCATTTATGTTATGAAACATCCAGATGTAGGTGCCCATCCTTTCTAGAAAAAAACAAGCCTGCAAGCTCTAAAAGCTGAGCTGAGTTTGCCTTATTTTGTCTCCAATTCCCAATGGCTCTCAGCCCACTTTATCGTGCAGTTTGGTGAAAAGGGGCTGCAGGAAGAAGGTGAAGGCCAACTGCAATGGAGAGGAAGATGGTGATGGCAGATGTACCTGGGGATTGACAGAAAGGCACATGCACCAGCTCCAGAAGGATCCACACTAAGCATTTCCATTCCGTTTCCTAATTCCATTCTGTAGAATTAGGGCCAAAACCCTTTTTTTATTATTTTGTAAATATTTTTATATTATCTGTAAAGCAACCCTTGCAATATTGTTTTGCCCAAAGGAACAGGGTCAGCTACTCTCAATTTTCCTAGTAATAAGTACTCCATGCAAGAAAATATACTAAAAAGAAAAAAATGTTTTGTCACATCACAGTAAAAATTTCAAGTGAAAGGATTAACTTTAGGAAACAGCAAGGCACCTGAAGTAATAGTTAAGTAAAACATTTTAATTAAAAATTAGCAGTGCAACAAAGTGGGACAAGAACAGCAGAAGATTCTGAGGCAACCTGAAAGAACTGAAGTGAGTTTGAGAAAAATATGTCAAGCTGCAATGGGACCTCTAAGAATGAGGCAAGCCATGAGATCTGAGGTAGTTAATACCATTCCTAAGTGCTGCAATACAAGAATTCCTGTGAAAGGGTTGATGTGTCAAAATAACCCCGATGGTGGGATTCTGATGTCTGTGCCATGCTCACATCACTGTGTCTTGAGGACCAGTGGAGGTGCATCTGAGCAGGTGCTGCTGCAACATCTCCACTCTACACATTTCTGGAGTTTTTAAATTTCTATTCTTTCAGAAAATATCCAGTGTGGTCTTGTGAACTGGTTACCAGCCACTTGTATGAGACTGATGTTGCAAAGATCTCCTGGACCCCTTCCATCCATTCAGTTTCACCCAAAGTGACCTCATTCACCTTGATGCATGTGCATCCTTCCTGGAGCAAAACAAATAGGGTAGGGAGGTGGTTGGGAATTTTTCTTCAAAAGATCCCTCCCTATCTGAGAAGGCCTAGAGATGTGTGATGCTGCTGCTGGTCCAAGGAGTCCTTGCCAGACCAGAGCTTTTCAATGTTCACCTGACACTAAAGAGAAGACGCAGGGGCCTTCCAGTCAATTAAATCCCCGCTCACTCAAATAGACTCTTCAGCTTCAGTGATTGAAGTGAATTAAATATTAATCCATGAACACAGGATTAATATGATGGCTGGTTCCACCCTATGGTGTTACTCTGGTTGTTTCTAAAGAAATGTGGTTTTAAGGGACACAAGATAGCTAGAGACTTCAGACTGCTTTTGGGATCAAAACTGAGTTTAGTTGTAGGATTTATAGGCCTGTCCCTTTGAGTTCTTACTATTAAGCTTAGGAGGTTAATTCTCTAACACAGTGGTTGCTCTGGCCTTTCTCCAGCAAAGCACTCGGGCTGTGGGGTGACTTTTAATCCTAGGAATGGTTCTTCTGTGCTCAGCAGACTCCTTGGGCTGGCACTGGGCACACACTCCATGGCTGCAGTGGGGAAGCACTGAGTGTTTGCAGGATCAGTCACAATTTATCTGAGGGCAAAGTTGTTCGAGAGTTCAGAAAGCACCGGAAAAGGTTTTTTTGCCGTGACGTTTCTCAAGTATTGTAAAAATCCTGTGACCCACTCGCTGGTGTGCTATATTTGTGTTATCTCGGAGCGGATACATTTCTCACTTACTGGAGCTTTCACAGCTCATAAAAATAGAACTTCTGAACTTTCAAGGGCCCTCTGGATGGTGTGGGTGTGTGACATGTCTGCACTGCAGCAGAGGTGAAAGGCTGTGAGGGGGTCGGTGCGACATGGAGGCCGCGGCCTGGTGCAGGCCGCAGCCAGGATCAGCCACCGCATCTCTGAACAAAACCAAACAAACAATTACCGGAAGTGCAGGCAGCGAAAATCCACACTTGGACTCGCATTGACACATGCTGTCTTCAGATAAAGCTGATGCTAAACAATACACTATTTTTTTTCCTCCCCGCCCCTGGGAATTTGCCGGGGATGGCAAAATTCTGCCTGACTTCATCACAGTCATGATTTTATCCAAGGGCTGAACCTCCCAGATTAATTTTGCAGGGAGCTCTTATGGACTTCTGTGGGATCCTTTACATCAGTGATGCCTCTAAGAGACTCAGAAGTCATTGTGAACCAGCATAAATAAATAAAACACATGGTTTCAGGAAGACGAGGGAGTGCAGAGACTCCCCTGTTCCAAGGGACATGCATCAAGCTTTGAAGAGCCCTGTGCTCCAGTGGGAAATCACACTGGGATGGGGAATAACTGCAAACAAGTCAGAGTTAGGCTAAGAAGCAGCATTTTACTGGGATGGAAGGAATAATAGGATATTTATGTGGTGGTTTGGTAGAAATGTGGGGGCTTTTGTGCCCTCTAAGCTGCAAAGAGTGCAGCGGGGCCAGGCCAGTGGTGGGCTGGTTTGCAGTCTCAGCAGTGTCCCTGGGAGGATGAGAGCAGAGCCAAATCCCTTCTCATCGTGTTTATAAATGGCTGGCAAGGCCTCATTTCCAGAATTAATTACATCTATCTCCTGACACAGTCTCAGCTCGATTAACTACGTCTGTAATTATTACTCCAGGAGAAGAAAAAAACCAACCCACCAAGAACCTGCGACTGCATGAAAAGAAAACTTTCTGATTTATGTTCCTGGCATGTGCAGTCCAAACAATTTCAAAAGGTTTCAGCTGTCTCAGCCCAAATAAAATGATGCTGCAGGGCCTGACTATAACAATGCTGCTCCAGTGAGCAATACACACTTACACAGCCAATTTTTTCTGTATCAGGAATACATCCATGATCACAAGAGCTTCCTCCTCAAAGGAACTTAAATAGGAAGGATGGAGCTCTTATTTTGCTACAGTTGTGTTAGCCCTGCTTTCAATGGATTGGAGGGGAAAAAAAAAAAAAAAAAAAAAAAAAAATGGAGGGTTTTTTTTGTGCTCTGGAAATCTGAACCTGAGTGTGGAAAGTGAGTTCTTGCCTGCTAAGGGCATTTTGATTTTTCTGAGGTTGCTTTTGAAGTTCAAAGCAGATAAGGGACCTATCTGGGGATACAAGCCACTGTAACATAACACTTATCCAATTTGCAAGGATGTTAATAGCTTCAAAGTTCCCTCCAAAGGCAAACTAAGCTTCCCAGACTCAGCTAACCAGGCATAAGCTGGTAACAGACTCAGCTTCCTTTCTTGGCTGCTGTTACATCTTTCCTCTAAATTACACTAAAACAAGCTGTAGGGTTAGGAAGACAAGTACTAAAACTAAAAAAAATAAAAGAGAAAATAAATATAAGACAGGGAAGAAAAAAAAGAGGAAACTTGTCTTAATAAATGACAAAGGAGGACCATTGTACTGAAAGTGAAACCCTACCATAGAGCATCTGGGTTTGTTTTGGGGTTATTTTAATTATTTCATTTATTTTATTGATTTTGCCTTTCTTTGTGCCACATCTGACTGCAGAGATGAGGAAGAGGAATCTAACACCTTGAATAAAGACCTTCTTGTCTCTTGTCCTCAGAAGAACTATGCCTAGATACAGATACACCTTGCAGATTATTCATGCAGGTGAAAGCAGCAGGGAATTCACCAAGTGTTGCTTACAAAAAGATTAATTTTTCACAATTTTTTGTAGGTGTGTTTTTTGTTTTTTTGTTTGGTTTTGTGGGAGTTTTTTTGTTTGTTTGTGATTTTGTTTATGTTTTTCTGGGATTGTTTTGGTTTTGGGGGGCATTTGTGGGGGTTGTTTTCCTTTTTTTGTTTTGGTTTGGTTTTTGAATAAAAAACCATGATGGCTGAAAAATCAAAAGTTTCTGGGTTGATTTTTGAATTATGGAATGGAGTCCAGTGCAAGGAAATTATGCCTAAGTAATCCATTGTGATGCTGCCTAGAGGTATCATTTATAGCTCTTTTTAAGACTGGAATCAAAATAGCCCAATGAACTGCCTGGATGCTCTTTTTGGATCACAGCACCTTGACTTTTAATTCTGCTAACCAAAAGACTGTCACACAAATTTAACACATAAACTAGTACAAAGAGAACAAATCAGTCAATGACTAAGAAATCATGAAATGTCATTTATACATCTTGTTCCTTATGATGTAAATTATTGATGAACATTACAGCCACCTGAAAAAATAGTGTGCTTGCCAGTCATGGGACTTTTTTTTTTTAATTCATATCAGAGTAAAGTGGGGAATTCTCAGAAATCTTTGCAGGCTAATAACGTCTACAATTTTTATTCTTTTTTCCACTGAGCAATGTAAAGCAGTGTCCCTGGCAGTTATTAACTGAGGAAGTGATCTCATTCCTACGCCACTAAGAGTATTTAAATTTAAATTTAAGTTTGAAAGATCCACTTTAGTCTCCCTACTTAGAAGGGGGCAGCCAGCCAACCTGGCTGCAGACCAAAAAATCAGCATTTCTCTGTACAGACAACTCCAGAAAGGACCATTTCAGATTTCAGCAGAGAAACCAAGCAGTGAAACAAAGGACACTGAGAAGGTAACATGCTTCTGATATGATGCACATATCAAGATTGCCCAGTGACATAGTTAGTGGTCTTATGAGTGGAAGAGTACTGGCTGAGAAAAAAATCTAAACAGGTTGAAAAAAATAAACAGGAGGAAGGTGGTTTGGCAGTGTAAAAGTCTGGACTATAAAAGATCAACTTGGTCACATACCCCATTTTTTTGACTTAATGGGTTCTAAATACTCCAGTGGAAAGCAAAGCTGGCTGTAGATATTTATATTAAATTGATATGACCAGGGATAACTTGGCTTTTGACTTTTAAAGTCAAGTTTGGTTTTGCCTTATAATTTCTGCATTGTCCTCCTTAGTAAGACAATAATTACCTATATGTATATTTTGTGTAACGTTGTTTAACTATTTTAAAGATAAATATAAACTATTTTAAAGATATTGTGTAAACTATTTTAAAGTAAACTATTCTGAAGATATTGTGTGGACTACAATCACCAGCTGCCAGGAAATATGAGCAATAAAGGTCCACATCCCTAAAAAAACCCTATTTTTTTCCCCCTGAACATGCTAAATCTCCCTGCTCAGCTAGTTTTGGTGAAATATTGCCTTATCTGTGCAGGGCACAGCTGAGAATCCTGCCCAGCTGTAGCATCAGGTTCAGATGAAGGTTTCAGGCTTTGAATTGCAGAAGCTGCTCTCACTCAAACAAAGTGGGCAGCTACTCTTAGAGGAAGAGACTGATAAGCAGATAACAAACCCATTCTTCTTTTTTTTATTCTTCTTTTCCTGTTTTTTTTCTTTTTTTTTTTTTTCCTCTCTGAGCCTAGCAGCAAGAAGCCAAGAGCTTCATTGGCTCGTGTTGCACACGCAGCTGTAAAAAAGGAGGCTGTAACTTTGCTACTTTCACGACACGGTTAGATGAACAACATGATACTTTGAATTTGTCAGGGACAATTCATGGCTGGTTTTCTTTTCAATAAGTCACACTTGAAGTCAAAGTTAATAGTTAATTCATGTCCTTTTCAGTTAATGCACAGAGTTAAGAAAAAAGAAACAAAACAGCAAAGCACAATACATGTACAAACCAACTAACTAACAAAACAAAACCACAAAAACCCCCCAAAAAACCCAAAAAAAACCCACCCAAAAAACCCCAAAAAACCAAACTCCAAAAGAACACACAGTCAACCAAACAACCCACAACACAGGATGCTTCAGCCAGGAGTCCAAGAGACCTTAAGAAGTTTAAGAGACCGGACTCTGCTACTTGTGGCCCTCAGCATCAAGTTTGAATTCTGTTCTGAGTCTGAACCTGATGCACTAGGACAGACAGCAATGTAGTTGATCTTAGGTTGGTATTTGTACTTTGACTTTTGCTTGAACTAATATTTAATCAAATTTGTTGCTTCATGTGCATCTTCAGCATTGCGGGGAGATTTATTTTAGCAAAGTTTTGGAGAGGATAAATTTGTTACAAAGAATTTGCAGATAAGACAAAAGAGCTGTTCTGTAGCCGTGATAAGGGAGGCTTCTTTGAAAAATCAGAGACCATATGAAGTCCATTAAGGACTGCTGAACTGCACAAAAAACAACGGCAACATCCTTTCCTGTGACTCCTCAGAATATAAGAGCTTGCGCAGTGCTTCAAAGGGACTTCAAGAATAACATAATTGGGGCTCACGGTCAGGCACTTAAACCCATGTAGGGCGGTGGGAAGAGTGAAATGTGTTCTCTCTTTGTTAAACCTCCCCTGCGCCTTATCTTATTTTCTCTCTCGCAGTGTTTACTCAGCGTTCATCCTCGGCCGGGCTGGTTTGTAGCACATGAATGAATGAAGACGTCTTTGAAGTCGCTGTGCTGAGCAAAACAGTTGAAGCTTTTTCTTTGATAAGTTCGCATGAATAGAGCTATTTGCTATTAACACGTCTTTTACTGACGCAGCTATTATGCCTGGGGAGAATTAAGAGTCCTTTTCGGGTGCAGCTCCCATTAGGGCTAACGATTCTGCAAACACGTATTTGGGGCGAAGATGTGCATAATGGTAATTGCCGCGTATTTGCATGCGCATTTAATCCGGAGAGAGCTCGACATGCTTTACAAACTCCACCAACACAATTACACATGTTGTAAATGTAGAATCACTTTGTCAACAGCTGCTGTGCAGCCACCTCGAGGTGAGACCCAGCAGCTGTGCAGCAACACAAAGCAGCGCCACAGAATGTGGCAGCAGCCGGGAAAAACTTAAATTGCCTTATCTGTCTGAAAGCACCAGGAGAATTCTAGGTAAGCTACATGTAAATTACTCGAATTAAAAGTTGGCTGGAGCTCTGGAGGTAACACTCCTACTGTTGCAGGGAAAGTGGCGTTTTTAATGATGGCAATTTGCCCGAACCTCTGCTTTATGTCTCTGCGTAAGGGCTGCACCTCCAGTTGCAGGGTGATGGCAAACAGAGGCCAGGGCAGGGTCTCGGCTGAGCCAGACCAGAGTGCCACCTACAGCACAGGCATCTGCGGGGCTTGGTGATGCCCTGGCCTGGATCCCAATCCCTGAACCTCCCCAGAAGAGCAGGTGGAACCACAGGGCACATATTTCACTGAGAAAAGCACACAGAATTTTAAAAGGGGAGGTGAAGAACCCAAAAGGGTGAGGTCAACACAATGTAAGAAATTGAAAACCTGAAAGCCTGGTGATGATTTCATCATCACTAGGTGATGCATTACCTTGCATGTGAAATAATAAATGTGCAAGTCGTAGCATTGACCATGCCAGGGCTTTCATTGTCACGGCTGTAGTGGTGGAGAAATGCCTCTCCTGGCTGTGGATGCTTTGTCTCTCCATGGTTCAAAGGTACCCTCTGAAGCAAATGTGAGGACCTTTCCACAGCTGGAGAAGACACCGTGGTCAAAACAAACAGAAAATTCTTGCTTCCTGAATCATGGAAATGTAATAACTCTTTGCTCAGGCTCTGAGACTTTGGAAAATTTTGGTGTGTTTCCCGTCAGTGTGATCTCCTTGAAAGAAAATTAGGGAGGAGTGGGTTTTCATGCCATCTGTTGTCCTTCCTGCCCACCATGAGCCTGATCCTGTGTTAGTGACTGCCTCATCCCCAGCCCATGGCTGCTACCCAGACCTGACATTATCCTCACACACTGCCCTGGGCTCTTTTCCCTTCCTGCTGCAGGAGAAGAGCTCTTCCTCTGGCACTGGGGCCCACGGTAAATGGCAGCTGGTGTTTTGGCCACACAGCCCCAAGTGGCTTTTCTGGGCAGCTGTAAATGCCACTCCTGGATATCCTGGCTGGGGAGGCAGCCAGAGGGAACAGCAAGCATGAGCCTGAAGATGCTGTGAGCATCACATTTTGAAGCCTGGTTTCCACCACAAACCCCCTGTCCTGCCCTGACAGAAATTCCCTCCTGTGCAGAATCCCAAATAAAACACCACTTTGCAAAGGAAAGAATCCTTCCATTCCCTTCAGGCATGACCCTCCCTTCCGTTCTGAGGAGGGGGAAGATGCCTGAAGTGAGGATGGGCACCCACAGGAGGGGCTCAGGGTTGGGCTGGGGCAGCTGGAGCAGCCCAGGGAGGGTTTGTGTCACTGCTTTGGGCCCAGGAGTCACGTCAGCACAAACAAAGTGGGAAAGAGCTGGCCAGCATGTGTTGTCAAGCTCTCCTCTTCCGACAGCTCCAGATGGGGACCACATGGAGCCCAAAGTAAAAGTGCAGCAAATGAACCTAATCCTCTAATTCTCTGCCTGCAGTGAAATGGGCTCTCACTGCTGCTCTCCTAATGAAAAAACGAGTGAGCAGTCATCTGTCTAGGTCGCTCTCATTGCTTCTTATTGGCATAACTGAGTTTTACCATGACTGGCTAAAGTAGCAGAGAGAAACAAATTATAGTCTATTTTCTGAGCCTGTTTTGAAACAGAAATCAGAAACATATTTTTTGTTTAGGAGTTCAGAAATGCGCAGCTTTATTTTTTATTTCTTTTTTTTTTTTTGTACAATTTTGTTTTATAAGCAGCAGTTTCCCCCACATTTCTAATTACCCACCATAGCTCTTTGATCTCTCTCTAACCTTGCTATTAATTACTTCTCCAAATACAGCAGTAGCAGCAGCTTTTCATAAGACTTTTATTCTTCTTAGGACCTGATACAACTGCCATCAAAGTGAGTAAAAGCCTTTCAATCCATTTTAGACAAAAGGCCTTGTATCAGGTCCTTTGTGAAAATGCATAATCCACCATTAAAAGGAGGGCAGCCACTCCTCCATCCTTCTCCTTCTGTTGGTTTTAGTGGAAGTGAATCAGCACAAACACAGAAATCCTAAGTACTGATAGATAATAACAGCATTCCCAATTCGAAATAAAGTACTGCCTGTTTCTCATGCTAAACATCATGTACAGTGTTGCTTTACTCACCAGAGTGACTGACAAACTCTTTGGTTTTTTAATGGCATGTCCTGGAAAATAATGAAAGGCCGGATTTCCACATGCTGTTGTTCATTGCTGTCTAGACTATACTGTGAAATGTACATGACAGTTCCTTGGAGGTGAGATCTTTTTGTTTGCTGACCATGCAGCTGGAAATCATGTTCTGAATGTCCTGGACATTCAGGGATAAATACAGAATTAATGGCTATAATGTATTTTAAAGTGTCTGATGAAATTACAGCTCAATCTTACTCTGCTCAAATTGTAGCTGCCATTATAACTATATATTTGATGCAAGGAGGGTTGAGACCAGACTTCCATCAACCTTCTTTCGTAAGGATTTCAATCTGTGTAGCTCAGCCTTAAATACAAATTACACAGTCATGGGAAAATTTTTATTCTGGGAGGTGCAGAGATAATGATCTCTTACTCATTCATTGAACTCTTAAAATTCCAGTTAATCACAGTGTTGTCAAGGGCCCGTCTCCATCTCCCCAATGGCTTTCCCCAGGCTCTGAGGCTGCTGGTACTACCCTCAATCCTGCTTGGATCAGCCCCAGTCCCACAGCCTTTCATCACAAAACCATGGAATCACAGAATTATTAACGCTGGAGAAGAGCACTGAGATCACCCTGCAACCACCAACCCGGCACCACGGTCACCTTCAGCCCTGAACCATGTCCTCAAATGCCACAGCCACACGTGCTTTGAACAGCTCCAGGGACAGTGACTCCACCACTGTCCTGGAAAGCCTGTTCCAATGCCTGAATACTCTTTCAATGAATATTTTTTTTTTTTGTAATATCCCACCTAAGCCTTCCCAGAGCCATTTCCTCTTGTCTTATCAGTTATTGTTTGTGAGCACAGCCCGACCCCCACCTGTCTGCTCTCTCCTGTCAGGGAGCTGTGCAGAGCCACAAAGTCCTCCTGAGACTCCTTTTCTGCAGGCTGAGCCCCTTCCCAGCTCCCTCAGCCCCTCCTGGGGCTCCAGAACTTTCCCAGCTCCATTCTCTTCTCTGGACACGCTCCAGCCCCTCAATGTCTCTCATGTGAGGGGCCCAGAGCAGCCCCCAGCATTCAAGGTGCAAAGGGCAGACACTCCCAATCAGTGTGGGGTCATCCCCAACCAATCTGGTTCATCCAGGTCTTTCCCAAGCTGGACATCCCAAAACAGAGCATTCATCCCCTGGATGTCCTTGCACAGGGCAGGGCTTTGCATTTTTGCCTTTTGACTTTGGTGTGACTCCTGCAGTCCCATTCCCCCAGACTGACTAGATGCCTCAGGTTTACCTTTTCTGTTTTTCATATTTTGTGCTGCTTCAGTGTGTGGATCTGAGTTTCATATCAGGGGATGGTGAGCTC
>VYZP01022007.1:0-17707 GCA_013400635.1 Hypocryptadius cinnamomeus
AATAAAGTCAATGGAGATAAGAGTCCTGTTCTCCAGATTAAAAAGATTGACAGCTACTTAACACAAGACTGTGCCATAGACTATAAAGGGAGCCTTGAATGTCAGGCTCAGAAGTAGAGATTTGCACTACACATGCCCAGCTGTGGCCACAGGAGACTATGAGGAAAAAAACCCCAAACAATCCAAAACAACATGAAAAAAATCCCACTTAGTTTATGTTTATCAAAAAACCCCTGACTAAAAACCACAGAGATTTTTTTTTTTTAACTGAAAACAATATATCATACTTAGCTCAGATGAGTACATTAAGATGTGTTTGTTCCCCCCAACTACCTGTAGAAAGAGTCTTGTTGCCTTCAGAGACAGAAGTCTACACTGTGGAGAAATTAAGAGATTCCTTCAGCATGCACGGTTTGAATTCTCAGTAGATCTGTCAGGAACTAGGTGAAGACAGAGAGGCAAGACACATCTGGGGTGTTGCCCTAGAAGCTGCCTCTGGGATTCCCTCATCACAGAGAAATCCTGTTTTCCCCCACATGGCACATGTAAGAGTAGAAAATGTGTTTGCAATTACCTGGCCAGTATGACAAAGAAATGACAAAACCACCTCTGGTTTACTGATGTGCAGTTGGTTTATTCATCTGTCACACAGAAGGTAGAATCACGTGAAAAATTCAACTTCTTTTGACAAGTTTCCATCAGCTGGTGAGAACAGGAGGCAACCAGCATCTCCCTCACAGACCAGGTCTTTAATAGACTTAACACGATGAGAATATGAAGTGATCTAAGCTATATATTCACACTGTATGAGATCAGACTGCATCAAAACTTTGATAGATGCCCCTGCTGTTTGCTCATCCTTAAGGAGCAATGACCCAGACATTAGCATGTCTAGTAAATTGTTCTAATGTGTGGTGAAAGGGGACTAATGGATACAGTAATTGATTGTTTGATGGATAGCTGGGGAGCCCTTTGATTATGAGTTTTTGCTACCGTCCAAGACATTTTCATTCTCCAGTTAACCCAGAGTTGATTGCTTGCATGAATTATCTCCTTCTCTGACTGCAAATATCATTCACTTAATAAATATTTCATTAGAAACAAACCAGTGGTGGGGAGAGAGGAGGAAGCAGATGCTCAGTGTTGAAGATGCTACAGAATTTAGAGAACAGACACAGAGATTATTCATGAAACGTGCTCAGGTCAGACAAGAGGTCTTTGCTTCTTCAGGATTTAGTGCTCAGGAGCAAGAAGAAGCCTGAAGGTCAATTTAAATCAATCAAGGGAGGCCCAATATGGACCAAGAAGGATGTACAGCAGGGCTGAAGCCACTGTGTAAAAGTTGGCTTCCTCACAGATCCCACCCTCCTCTCTCCCAAACTTCAGGCTGAGCTTTCATGTTACAAGGAGGGACCCTGATCAAGAGATAGAATAGCATCAAGAAAAGATTTATATTTTGTGGTGAGGGTAGAATTTTGATCCTAGTGAAGGTTCTAGAAAAATTTTCCTGCCTATTGATGCTGTCTTTTTTGATCCTTTATTTTCCCACAATGTCTTCTCAAAAGTTATTTCTACCTTTATTTGGCTTTTGATATTTAATTATCC
Organism: Hypocryptadius cinnamomeus; assembly: GCA_013400635.1. NCBI lineage: Eukaryota > Metazoa > Chordata > Aves > Passeriformes > Zosteropidae > Hypocryptadius > Hypocryptadius cinnamomeus. The sequence goes on from VYZP01022007.1 coordinate 1,606, forward strand.
AGTGACACCTGCACTGAACACATTTGTTTCATTTCAGATGGTTACTTTCCAGCATGACACTGTACATTTGAGTTATGAAGATCACTATTCTTCTCTCCAAGGAGAGCTCTAAAGGGCAGTGCAGAAATCAGGCAGAAACAGACTTTTTTTAACCACTCAAACGCACAATCGTGGATCAACCCTGTTTCACATCTCTTCAAATTTTCAAATAAGAAGAGAGCAGTATTTGCTGAGGACACTTTGGACTTCCACAGGTTCCAGGGAGGTGAGGGACTTGACAAACTAAGCTGGAGTCACAAGTAGTTTGTTACAACACGGAGTCACTACAAAAGCTAATCCCAATTCACCTCACACTCTTAATATGCTGAAAACTGCAGCAGTTTTTAAATCCTCTTTCATTGAAAAATTGTTGATGAGCAAAATACATAATGTTCCCCTATTACTCTCCACCTTGTGTATGTCCCCTGGGCATTGAGACTCTCTTATCTTGTTTTCCTAGCTGTTCCTCCAGCATATTTATATTGTTAGCCTCACAATGGGTATCATTATGTCAATAAGCACAATTTAAATATTAATCCTATGGTTATGGGCAGAAATGTAACTGATCATATCACATGCTATAAAAGGGGAACACGTCACAAGGAAATGGCTTCAGTGCTGTTTGCTCTCACATGTTTTGTCAAGAATTTTACAGAGGGGAATGACATGAACAAAATAGGGGGGGAAATAAGAGAAGGTGGCAAAGGAAGAGGGACACCCAAACAAACAGAGCAGGGACTGTCAAGAGTGAAAGAAGAACACAAACGGTGCTTGGAAAGGGGACAAAGAGGCAAGGAAGCTTGGAAGTGAATTGAAATTAAGCCAAAGGCAGATCCAGGTTACCTCCAAAATGCACGGATCCCCCAGTCAGGTATGACAGGAGCTGAGATAGAACCCTCACAGGGACTGGAATCCTCACTAGTGCTGATATATTTCAGCAGGAAGGGTGAGAGAAGGAAGGCAAAAAATCTTTCCAAAAACAAAATACCCATTATAAAAATCTACATATTCCTGTTGTTTCTTCTCCATTACCATACACAGATCAACTACTGAAATCTCATTTTTAGACAAAAATATCTCTCTTCTCTTGAAGAAATATTTGTCACTAATTTTTGAAGATAAAACAACATTCTTCCCACATTCTGGAAAAGAATGGGCCACAGGGTACTTCTAATAATAAAGACAAATTGGGTAGAAAAAAAAACATTTAAAAACCTGCTTTTCCATATAAATACTAAACTCTGTATTTATCTGAGATCAGACTGAGTGAAGAAACTGTTGGCACAGCTAGTGTTGGACATATATTTTCCACACCAAATTGTGGAAGGTGACTGAGTCCACAATATCCCTGCATATTTTATCATAATCATGAGGCTGCACACCAGCCTTCTCCATGGGAAGCTCTCCCTGAACCACTGACACTGCCTGCTGAGGGAGGTGACACTTTCCATCAGCAAAGGAGCATCGATCTGGCTCAGCATTTTAAAGTCCCTGATGAGTTTACATTACCTTTCTGCTGGAGTCCTTTCATCTGCATCCACTGCCTGTGCTTTTACCCCTGCTGCTGCTCAGCTCAAACACAGCTGTGCTACTACACCAGAGCACACAGCTAATCCATACTCCTCTGATCTATTTTCAGGTCTCATTTGGCAAACGGAAGGGGGTGAGACCAGTGGGAACACAGAGGAGAGACAAACCCTTGAGGTGTGTCCTGGCCAAGTCTCCCAAGGACGCTGATTAGGATTTAGTTTTGTGAGGATCACAGAATCATTGAGGTTGGAAAAGACCTCCAAGATCATTGAGTCCAACTTTGGAACCATCACCAACTTGTCAACCAGTGTCACATTCAGTCACTTCTTGAATATTCCCACTGATGGTGACTCCACCACCTCTCTGTGCAGCCCCTTCTGATGCTTAACCATCCTTTTCAAGAAGAAATTCTTCCTGATGTCCAACCTGAGCCTCCCTTGGCACAGCTTGAGGCCATTTCCTCTCATCCTGTCCCTTGTTCCCTGGTAAAAGAGAGCAATCCCCACCTGGCTACAACTTCCTGCCAGGGAATTGTAGAGAGCAAGGTCCCTCCTGAGTATCCTTTTCTCCAGGCTAAACACCCCCAGCTCCCTCAGCCTTTCCTCAAGGACTGACTCTTTAAACCCTTCCCCAGCTCTGGTGACCTTTTCTGGACACGTTCCAAACCCCCTCTGATCTGAGGGACCCATAATTGCACACAGCACTTGAGGTGTGGCCTCACCAGTGCTGAGTACAGAGGAACAATCACTGCCACGGTCAAAAAAATAAACTACACTTCGCTGGGTTTTACAAAAGGTTCTGAGCATTGCACACATCCTGACGCCACAGGTATTTTTCCAAGAGGAGCTATGATAGCTCAGTTGTCCTGGATATGTGTCAGCATTGGCAACTCCATCCTGCCAACCAAAACGTGTGGATTGTGAGGATGGAGATATTCTTCTCCTCCAGTCTCACCCTGTCATGGAGTGACAGCGCCCAGTCCAACACTCCTCAGAAGAACTTGGCTTTCTCTGAAAGAAATTTGAGCCCTTCCACCCTGACTTATTTTAAATATGCCTGGTAGGTCTCATGAGTAATGTACCTACACAAAGAGATCTCAGAAAATGTACAGATTGTGCAGGAACATAAATTTTGACTGAGCAAGTGATGAATGGAATGCAGAGCAACATCCTCAGATTTTGGGCAAAGAATATATAATCATTGAGTGGTGTTTGCGAAACATGTCAGGCTCTGTCAGGAAGAAGGGTTATAAATAAATGTGAGGGAGATACTTTAATAATGCTATTTCATATACACTCAATAATGAACTTTAATTATTTCTTGGGGTTTCTTTCTTCTTTCACTGTAGTGGATGAGTCAAGCCCAGATGTGTAATGAAACTCATACGGGCATCACAGCATTTTCTTTAGAGGTGGCTGAAAGAGCTCTATGGATCAGCTGTCAAATCATTTCTCCTCCTGTGGGGTTTCCTTCATGCGTCTCACCCAGCATTTAATTCCTCCACATATGGTAGGAGTGAATCATAGCACAAGGAATTTTCTTGATGGAAAAGATTTTGCAGACAAGCAGTCTTCTCACATCACTGGTCCTGAAATGAAGCCAAAATCATCTTTATCATAGGCAGTGGAGCAACCTGCCAAGAGGAACCAGTTGCCATGGTGTGTAAGGCTATAACATCTACAACTTTGCATTCTGAAACTATGAAAACTAATTTAGAGCTTATCGGTAACCTCATCACCAAATATTTGCAGCAGAGAACGAGGAGATTGATTTGTTTCCTGCTGTGATGCTGGGAATTAACAGAGGATATCAAAAGGAAAGCTCTGAGGTGTTAAATGTAATGATGTGGATAAATATGAAATATCCCACCAATTCCTTGGCTTTTCAGCAGAAACTCAGGGAAATGAACAGAGGAAGGTGTCGCATCACTCCTTTTGCAAAATGACTTCCTGTCAGCCTCTGCAATGACTACACGACTTTCTTGAAGAGGAAATCACATGTGATGAATCTCCCTGAAGTACTTTCATTCTCCCTTCCACCTTTCCTGTTCCATAAGCAAGGAAAACGACAACACAACCCTACAGAAAGAAACAGGATGTTCCCCAAATCCCCTCACCATGAAGAGACTGTGGCCCAATTCCTCTGCTCAGAGACAGGAGTGTTCAAACTCACTGAGGGGCCACACAAAAGTGTATGACTTCCTTGCCAGGTCTGCTCCCAGTCCCACAGCCAATATTCCATGATGAACAGTGGACAAACAAACCCAGGAAACACATCAATCCTGCAGACTCTTTGCATGTAAAAAGTCCTTGCACCTGGCAGCTACTCAACCTATTCCTCGTTATGAACACATCCAGACCCACTAATTTCCATTTCCTTATGAGAATCATGAAAAAAACCTGAACAAAAGAAACAGAACAAAACCATCAAGACAGAGGAAGGCAGAGAACCCTGTCAGGAGCTGTGGAACTGTGGAGGGACGAGTCTGTGCTGGAGCAGTTTTATTGGTGTGACTTAGACCCCATGGAAGGGCCCCACTCTGGAGGAGGGTGAGGAGGAAAGAGCAGCAGAGACAACTCGTGATGAACTGGTCTCATTTCCTACCCCCTTCCCCCCATTATGCTGCTGGGGAGGAGGTGGAAAATTCAGGAGTGGGGTTTCCTGGGAGGATGGGAGGGCTACGGGAGAGATGTTTTAAGATTCAGTTTTATTTCTCATTATCCTATGCTGATTAATTGGTAAGAAATTAAACTAATTTCTCTATATCAAGCCTGTTTTGCCTGTGACAGTAACTGGTGAGTGATTCCTCCTTGTCCTGATCTTGACCCACAAGCCTTTCACTGCATTTTGCGTCCCCTGATCAGCTGAGAGGGTGACAGAGCAGATTTGGCGGGCACTGGTATCCAGCCAGAGGCAACATGCCACAAATGGGGATGGGTTCTTTTCCCCCTATAGACAGAAACACCTCAGTTTGCAAAATGTTTGTGATCTGCAGGGGCATCTACTAAAATTCAGCTTTGGAAGGTTTCCCAACTCACCTCCTATTTCGAGTCTTATATTCAATCACCAGTTTGTAAACAAAGAAGCAGTTCCAAATAAAGCAGTTCCAAAAATAGCTCACACAGTCCCATACCACACTTTCAAAAACCTTTGTTTTGGTGGTCAGTTAATAATTTGCAATGTTTTCCAGCTCCTCACAGCTTAGAAGAGGAAAAAGCAGCACTGGTGAGCTCTGAGACTGAAGAGGGCGCAGGGGGAGAGTCAAGATGGCAAAAGGATGATTAAAGGGATTTTGTGTGAACTCAAGTCTACAATGGGTCAGTGCCTGCAGGCTTGGAAGCAACAAGCAGTGTAAGAAGAAGAAAAAGGTTTTCCTAACGTTGGATGTAATCAAGCTCAAAATAAAATGCACCTCAAAATAAACAGGATTGGTGTAGGACAAGAAAACAAATTACATCCCATATACAAAGAATGCATCTCTGTAAAATGAGTCTCTTCGGTAGAAACATATAAAAACATACAAAAAAAAAAAAAAAAAGCAGATGCCAAAATATTTAAACAAAAAATATGGTTCTCTATAAAGAAAAAACCCTTTTCCTCCTTTGCTTTTGTGGAAAATTCTCTCTCATACCCCACTTTTCCCAGGCTGGGACTGCCTGGCAGTTCTGACCAGCCAGGCAGGTGTCCAACAGATAACCAGCATTTGCTATCACCTTTACCTGCTCTCACACCCATGAGCTGAGATTTCTTGTTCATTTAAATAATTTTGAACCTTTTAAACTCCAAAATAGGAAATTAGCATTACCCCATGCTGCACCAGAAGTTGTCACTCTCTGCCACTTATCAGATGGCCTTCCAGACCCTACTGTGCCTAAGGCAGATGTGCTGATGAGCAAGACCTGTGCTCACCTTTGGGTGCCAAAATTACATGAACTGGGTAGGGAGAGGACCTGCACAGCCCTGTGAACTTTACTAAAGATGAGAACCAGGCAAGCTGAGACTGAAAACTGCCAAACTCACAGAAGATGCGACCTAAAGCTCAAATTCCTCCTCCCTAGGAACCTCAGAAGTAATATATTTATACACAAAATCATTAATATTATACTTATTTAAATTCTATTTAATAAGTTTGTTCTCCTTAGTACAGAGAAGGGACATGGAGCAGATTTCCACAACTGAGCAAGGTATTCTCTCTTCAACAGACACACAAAACATCCCGTTTCACCCCAACTCTTTACAGAGTTTATTCTCATCTTAGTGATTCATCAGGGCTTCCCTGACACCGTTTTCATCGGAGCACTGTAAAACCCAGCTCCTGCATCCGACCAGTCGTGTGCCAGCAGATGGCACTCCAAAGCGTGCAGCACCCACAGCCTCCTCACCCCACCCCCAGCAGCTGCTGGAAAAGGTGTTCTTTTGTTTTTTTATTTTCTTGTGCCTGGCTCTTCAGTGTTTTTTTTAATCATGTTTAAATATAGGGGTCAACTTAGGAACTCCCACCACAGGGCCATCAAACTTCCCAGTGCTCAGCTTCCAGAAGAGGTCACTATGTCCTGCTGCACATAAAAGCCACATTCCCATTCTCCTTCCTTAACTCATCTAACCAGTTACAAACTGCTGGGCACAGAAAGGGAGAAAACACCTTCCTCACTCACCAGAAATCAGCTATGATTGCAAAAAGATGCTTTGATTTTTTTTAAATTTTTGTTTGCTGGGTGGTTTTTGGGTTTTTTAGGGCAATCATCGTGTTTCTTAGCACATCACTGCTGAGCTCTGCATGTGAATGTAACCCAATGTAGAAAGGAGAAGGGGAAGGCAAAATCCTTCTTAAAGCAAGAAACATTGCAGATCAAGATATTCAATTGTGTCAAGTGTAATATTGAGTTAAGGTTCTAGGAACCACCTAAATAGTTTTATTACATTCAGGACTTTACAGACTCAGTGAAGGTAGGAAATAAAACACTGAAACTTTTCATTTCATCCAAGTGAGGTGTGCAAACCACATCTCACAAAAAATCCAGGGCTTGCATGGATTGGAAACAAGATCTCTGGATTTGCCCCATGGAAAACTGGGTTCATGGAAATAAACATTGATGGTTTCATCCAGTTTCTCCATACAGCCACCGTAGGTTTCCCCATGGCAGTCAGTGCCAAGGAGGACCTTGGGAATCTCTTGTTTGTGAGTCTGGCTTTGGGAAGTTGCACAAAAAGGAGCAGAAGATCAACTTCCATTTCCCATGAGGAAGAACCTTCCTTGCTCTACCATTCCCAGCTCCCTTCCAGCATCTGGAGAAGACAGTGAGACAAGACATGAGATTGAGACCTTAGGAGGGAAAAAGTCCTCTTGCCCCAAACCAAATTAATCCACTGGAGTGACCTAAAGCTCATCCCAGGGTACCATGTGGTAGCACAACTTTAATTAAAGCAGATTAACGAAGGGGACACTGCAAAGCTTTACTGTGTTTTACTGCAGGGGACACAGTGAGATGCAGTCCTGTCACCTCCCTGCTGAAGTGACAAACTGCCCATGTGAGCACCCACAGGAGGAGAAGATCTGTGGTGGCACGGCTGCGTCACTTTCCCCAGGATTAATTAAGAGCTTACAGGGATGAGCTGGGACAAGGGTGATGCTCAGCAGGTACCAACCACACAACTTGGATTTGCTCCCAACAGTGGCAGTGATGAGCAACACTCATAACTCAGTTTTTTCATTCACAGAAACCACAGAATAACTTAAATTAGAGAGGAGCCATGAGGGCCATCATGTCTAACACCTTGCCATTCTTACCTACAAAAGCATATCCAGGGAATTTTCATCAGGGTTTTGCCATGGCTCTGAACCATCACCTTATTTCATATTTGGGACAATTGGGTGAAAAAGTCTCTTAAACTTAAGGGAATTGATTGCTTCAGAGGCACCTTCTCAAATCAACAAGTTTGTGAGATTGCAGTGGAGAACCTCCATCTGTGTTTAGGTGAACACATTTATTTTATTTATCACACAGGCTGTTGCTATCAGCTCAGAAATAACTTCTTGAAATGTTATCTGCACCACATGCCTTATCCTACAGAACCTGTTGTGTTTTATAATGACACTATATATAAATTGCCTCTTTGATATATGTCCAGTTTTATGAGTTAACTCCAAAGGAATTTCCTGGATTATCATTAAAAGTGAGAATGAAACTCTATAACAAACCAGTACATCAGTGGAAGTTTAGCTTGGCACAAATTTGGGTTACACTTTTCAGCTAAGGAACAGAATAAAGATTCAGAATTATAAGTGTGATTCTGTTTCCTCGTGTTTTCAAAAACCAGAAATAATTGTGACCAATTCAAAAAGCCTGAGCAACCTGGTCTAGTGGAAGGTGTCCCTGTCCAAGGCAAGAGGTTGGAATAAGAATGTTTTTAAGGTCCCTTCCAACTCAAATCATTCCATGAGTCTGTGATTTCATAGGTGAGATGAAGTATAGGGGAGGTAACATAGCTGCCTTCTACACAGGAGTGAAAGGGGTTTAATATTATTAGGTTTTATGGTGGATATAACTTTGTTTATTTAGTACCTTGAAAACAAATAAGATATGCCCTAGAAAGGTCAACAAATATAATTTTTTTATTCACCCTGGTGCAGCAAGGGTTAATATATTTCCAAACACATTTTGTAGTGGGAAAATACCATTGCTGTCCCCATTTAATCATGTGATAAATGCAGCCATCAAAGTGGGTTTAGAAGAATACAATTTCCTTCCTTTCAATAATTCATCTCCACAGGGGGGTTTAAATGTATTAAATAACACTGCATTCACTTTGGAGCAAGGTGACACACTCAGTAAGATTTCACATTTGTTACTCCAGTTGCTGCATGTGATCTTTGCCAGGGCAAAAGTCAATTTAGACTCTACAGCTCTGGGGTTGTAGGAAGGGAGGTGGATGGGGTTGTATGAGCAGCCCCCTCATACCAGCAGAAACCACTTCCACTGGGCAGAAACACTCACTATATAATTACACTTCTGGGAAAAAAAAAGAAAAAGTAATATACAGGGGAGTCAAGCCCATAAAGTGAACAAAATTCAAGCTTTTAATTCATTTTTTAATAATTATAGTTCTGCCAATGTGGCCATACACATCCTGCAGACCCAGCCTACATTTCATCAGCTCTGGGATCTTGGCCTGTGTTTGCTCTCCTCTTCAGCTGCTGTCACACAGATCTGACAGAGATGCCAGAGGTGACCCTCACTGCCCAGAAAAGCTGCATGCAAGGACAAAGCTCTCTGAGCAAGGTGAGTGTCCATCCAGCTCCCACTGTATTTACAGTTATATTTACTTATATTTTTTATTTGTGCTTATTTATATTGATGTAGGTATACATCAGTACACGTATATATTTATAGATATACAAATCTGTGCCAGCAGTGCTGACTGGAACCATGAACTGCCCACACTCACTGGGTAAAAAGCAATGCTCAGGAAGAAAGAGGATTCAGAACTTGAGACCACATCAGGATCTCATATAATAGGTGAGAAATGCTTATTTTTGAATGAACCTGATACAGCAGGAGATGTGCATTTGCAATATTCTTTAAATTTAGGGGCTGACAGTATTTAAGGGGGTAGAAAGGCTGGAGAGGGATTTTTTGCAAGGGTATGGAGTGATAAGACATGGGAGATGGCTTTAAGCTGAAGGAAGATAGATTTAGATTGGATATTTGGAAGAAATTCCTCCCTATGAGGGTGGGCACAGGTTGCCCAGAGAAGGTGTGGCTGCCCCATCCCTGGAAACATTCCACACCAGATTGGATGGAGCTTGGAGCAACCTGGGATGGTGGAAGGTGTCCCTGCCCACGGCAGGGGGTTTTAAACAGATGATTTTTAATGTTCCTTCCAATCCAAACCCTTCTGTGATTCCACGAGACACATGCACAGCAACCACCCAGGCAGCCACCACAAGCAGTGGGGAAAAATATATTGCAGATCTGTCTCTGGCTATGGAAGAATAATAAAGTGGGCACCAGCTGAGTGATCTGTCCCAGCCCCTGGGCACAATATGGATTTTTCCCTGTCCAAGGGCTCTCTCCCATCAGCAGGGCTGGCTCATGGCCGTGTCTCATCATTTGGCCCCAAACGCCTCCACGCGACCCCGGTGTCACCGTTCCCACAGCAGGGTCTGTGCCAGCGTGGGGTGACAGCAAAGTGTCTCCCAGGATTTGGGAGCATAAAAGCAAGTGGTTGCAGGGCTGGGGGCGAGGCTGGCACATTCCAGACAAAACAAGGCTTTGGTTTGTGGCTCCAGCAGTGACTCAGAGCTGGGGTAGAGGAGCCAGCGGAGCTGCTCTGGAGGAGGCTTTGTACAAAAGAGCCCCTTCCCTCCCCTTCATTCTCTGCCCACACAGAAATCTCTGTCCTTTCTCACTCAAACAAAAAGAAAAATTTTAAAAAAATACAATAAAAAGGAGAAAAGCACACAAGGGAACAAACAAACTGAAAAAACCCCCTTAACTAACCAAAACCCAGCTAGTGAAAACTCAGTTCTTTGCCTGGGTGCTGATAGAGGCAGCTGCAGTTTCTGGTTCTTTCAGCAGACGCAGGCAAAGTGGGCTGGTCCCTTGAAAGGCACTTCGTAGAGGATTGCCAAGGAATATCCACAATGTTCAAGTTGTTCAGGCAATTTAGGAAATGGCAAGCTCCCCCCAAACCTGATGATACATATTCCTTTTTCATAAAGGTTTGGTCTTTTCTCACTTTTCTTGTCCAGTAGGATAAGGAGATTGGAATGCTACTGGAAGCTCATACTTCCAGCTTTTGACAATTCCTTCAATTAATGCTGTAGTAGCATTTGGGGTGGTTCTTACATGTTTTTACTGAAGCCCAGAGCATTCCTGGTGTTCCATAAAACCTGCTACCAGCAGCATCCAGAACCCGGGTGTTTTCCCAAGGGCTCTGGTGCAGGATTCTTAATTTTAAGTTTTACAGCTGAAAAATGCTGCCTCCCTGACAGAAGGGGAGTTTAATAGTTACTTAGGGAAGTTCTGTGCCTATAAAGCCCACTGGAATATTTTTTCAAGATCGTGGGCATGATGAGAAGAAAAGACCTTCCCTTCCCAGACACACTGGAAGCAGAGCAAGAATACTTTGGGACATTCAGAATAGATTCCACCTCCCTTGAAAACACAGGGAACAAATTAAAAGATTATGTGTGAATCTATTTCCATCCACTTATTAAATTCCTTTATAAGAATCTATTTCTCTACCCCCAAAGAGGCAGAAAAAGAAAATATTTAAATGTTCTTCAGAAAATTGCTTTACTGACTGCCTTAAAAAAAAAAAAACAACCAAACCAAACCCTTTAAAACCAAACAAAAGCCCACACTTGAGTAAAGTCAAGAAAAAATAACTGTGTGATTTAAATGCTCCATATTGACAACCCTAGGAACAGGGGAGTGGGTTGATTACAATATGGCTTTTAAAGGATGCACAGTCATTTAAAACAAAGTTGACATTATTGAAATAACACTTTTTACAGAAGTAGCTGCATCCCAAACGACCTTGAAAAGACACAGCAATTACTACCACACATGCAAGATAATTATCACCAAAGCTAAGGCTTGATTTCCTGAGATACGGCAGCCAGACTGGAACATTAGGAACTGGGATGAATTCTGAGATAAGATGGTAGAGTCAATAAGACAAATGTGTAAATAAAAAGCTCCATTTGTCAGGGAAAAAGTTGTATTTTGATTGTGAGAAATTAGATTTTGCATTTCAGGGAAATACACACCAAGTGCTCTCACAAATGTGGAAGCTGGTTTCAAACATCAGGAGCATCAGGAGCATCTATTGCTTTAAAAACTCATCATTAATTGTTGTTCAGAATAAGCTGTTGGTGTTGGCTTAGCCTGTGAGATCCTCAAGGTGGCACAGTCTTGTAGCTGGGCTTATACACCTACCATCACAAGGGCCTGGTAAAAATAGAAGCCCAAATAACCAAAGTCATTACACACTCACATAGATATATGCAGTTTATGCAGACATTACTGCCAAAAAAAGTTATTCTTCCATAAAGCCAATGACTGGATCTTGCTGCCCCCAAAATGAGAATTTTACTCTAATCACATAAAAAGAACAACTTCATAAGCACAGGAAGAAAGGGAGAAATGATGCTTCCTGTGGGAAGGAAGTCCATTTAAAGACAGAATAAACTGATGCAGTCAGGAGCAGGAGAAAAAAAAAAAAAAAGATTGTATATGCAAATAGACATTTATTACCCATCTTTGTACTCCTAAGAAATATAATTTACTGACCTTTGAGAGATGGGTCAAATAGGCCCATAGAATAAGAAACAAAGGCATCTTTTTGGCAACTGCCATGTTCCAGAGCAATAATTATCCTTTCCTCTCTCCATGAGCAGCAGGAAATGAAGAGGGATGCCATTACACCATGACAATTACTGTAATTTTAATTTCTAAATATTGTTAGGAAAGTTTCCTCAAAAAAAAAAAAAAAAGTCTGTTCAGATTTTTGATGTGGTTTTAGATAAAAACTCATTCCCCAGCTAACACAGAGCTGTGCTTCCCCTCCTCCCACTCCCTGGGGGGAACCACCCACAAAGTCTGCAGGGTGAGAGAAACCTGCTTTCGTCCCCATTAGTGGAGAAGAGAGAATTGCAGAGAATCACAGAATGGTTTGGGTTGGAAGGGACCTTAAAGATTATCTTGTCCAACCCCCTGCCATGGGCAGGGACATCTTCCACTATCCCAGCTTGCTCCAAGCCCCATCACTTGAACTTGTTCAACCATGGGCACAAAACCAGATTCTATCAGAAGCTGATGATGTTGGATGCACAATAATTATTTTTTTTTAAAAATTAAAAATAAGGATTCTTTTCATCTCCTCTGCTCAGAAACATTATTTGCTCTGTCGTGGATTTTCCACAGTCTACCACTAATTATTTTAGTACTATGGATAATCAATTCTGTGCTAGTAGAACATTATCATATTATATCCAGTTGTTGCACTGTGGGATGGATTTCACCCTAGAGGACACATCTGGTCCAGCCTCTCCTTCCACTGACCACACTGTCCCAGGCTCCAAGGAACACCTGAAATACTCCCACTCCTGCACTGGACTCTGCCTGGGAGGAGGAGTTTGCACCTTGGTGCATCTGTTCAGGGGGATAAGTGGGATTTGAAGGCCATCTGCCCCAAAAATAATCAGGAGCATATCCCCAAATCTCTGCTGTAAGCTGCACCAGCAATTCCCATAAACTGAAACTACCTTTCAAAATTCCCCTTAATTAGCCTTTTGAGGTCTCATTTTGTCACCAGTAGGTGAAGACTTTAAATTACCTTCACAGATTCAAGGGAAAGGGCTTTTTTCCTTTTTTTATTAATTGTTGCCACAAGGCACATTCAACAATCATCATTTAGTGTAGTAAAAAGTTGTGTCTTTCAATATATGCACCTATAGAACTTCATCGATTTGTCTATACACAAACACATTCCTACAAACATATATTTGATTAAGAATTTATATAACTTCAGGCTTCAAGGAGTTTTGGATCAATGCCTTTATTTTGCCTTTATAAACAAATAAACTCAATTAAAGAGTACTTACAACAAACCACAATGGGCAGGAAACTAATTTTCCCAAGGCTTGCCATGGCAATTTTTACCTGTTACATGGGTCTAAGGAATCAATTACTCCCTAAAGGGAAATTATTAGGGCTTGTGTTACCCAACATCTCACCTTTCCCACTCACCAGTGGGACAGAAGTATAGGGACAGCATCCAGAAAAACGAGTATTCTTCAGACCTCTTACAATTTGCTGCAATAAATTAAAGTAAAAATAAAAGAGAACAAAGCCCTGCAGGCAAGCAGTGCTTGAATCAAGGCTGGATCTGCACCAAGTCACTGTGCAGCTTCACAAGGCCCATAAATCAGCTCTCCTGAACATATGTAGTATTTTGCATTACTCTATAGGGTGTTAACTTTAATGCTTTAATATATTCACATAGTGGTCAGGTTACAGTTCCTGTGGGAACCATAAATTTGTATGTCCTGGCCAATCTGCTGCTGGAAAAATAATAATAATAAGTTAAAACTAACCACAGCACCACATTGCCTTCAGCAGGTTTTATACCTTTAATTTTTCTCCTTTTTGAGGGAGGAAGAAGAGAAGATGTGTGAAGCTGCAAACATGTAGGGAAGCTGAAGCAGATGCGAATTAATTTTCATCCCTTTTGTGCATGTAAGCTTGTGTGTCCCCAGCCCAAGCAAATGTCACTGCATGAAAAAGATTTGCTCTTGGGTGTGATCAAGCCTTTTTCTGAGTCAGAACCCTCTCACCCAGGACATGCTACAACCTCCTTTTTTGTGATCCACCAAAAACCACTTCACTTGCAAGCAGCAGCTACAAGGAGAAACAACCTGAGCTTACCCAGTTTAACCCAATTTCTGCTGAGTCTGCCTGACCCCCACCAAACTGATCCTGCTACAATCTCCCAGTGGTTGGATTCCCACCTGGTTTAAGGCAAAGGGGGTTGTCTCCGTCCCATTCGTCCTCCAGCCTCCTTTTGCTCCAACCTCACCATTACTCACATAAATATTTGAGTATTTTTTGTCTGGCATCCTAATTTTTTTCCCATATTAAAACTTTGTTTTCTTCCAAAGAAAGTTGGTTTTGGAGTCGTCAAGCAATTTCAAAACACCAAAAAAGCTGGTTTCATCCAGGCTTGCTCCCAGTGCCAACAATTCACAGTAATTAGCATTTTTCATTCTGTTTGCACTGGTTAATGGCCAGCAATGTCCCACATCCTGTAGAGCAGCCATGGCCATGGTAGTACCAGAAATGGTAGTCCAGGCAAGAACAGAGCTGTTCCCTTCCCTGCAACCCACTCCACCAACAGCAGTCAAACAAAATTGGTTAAAAGCCCAATAAGTGATGCAATACAGATGGTGTGAAAACAAATCAAAGTTAATTTGCACAAAATGACCCAAAAAATATTTAATGTATGTAGGATTTGACCATAGTTACAGGATGTGTTACTTATGCCCCTGCTCAACACAGATCACCAGCTGGTGGAAAAATCCAGACTGTTAATTTTTATAAACACAGAGCTGAAAAGTAACATCTGTGCACAATCTCTCCACAGGTAGCAGTGGGAACCCTTACTCTGGATAAAGGAATTTATCAGCCCTTTGGTACCTTAATTTCATTTCACTGACACCTACACCAACTAAGCAACAACGTCTAAGGCAGAATTGTAATTGCTTGAAACTTAGTTAATATTAAAGCTTTGGTCCATTGATCTGCACTAGTGATGGGGTTTTCATTCCACTCTTTTTTACAGAGAATCATCAATTCAAAGTTGCAAAGTACAACTATTTCTTGTATACATTAAGGAAGTTGTAGTAAAACAGGTGGCACAAGGTAGGGAGAGAAAAGTCATTAGGAAGGCAGAAAACCTGCTGGCTGCCCCCTAAATGATAAAAAGTATCCAAAATATCAGAAATTATCACTGAAATTAGACATGGAGTTCTGGGTTTTGGTGGCACAGTATCAACTGAAAACGCCTACAAGTTTCTTAGTATGTAGGAATTGAGAGGACAACCTAACCTCTCTTGGACCCTTACTTCAGCCAAAGGATCTCCTGGCATCAAAACTCTCTTGGAAATCTGGAGATTTCTTAAACACACACACACACACACACACACACACATCCAGATATTAAATCTGTAGTATTTGGCATTACTATTCATGAAAGACTATGCATTTTTCTGTATATATACACTTACACTAAAATATCTTTATAGTCTTAATAATTTGCATATGTTCACTGGCACACATGCATCTAATTATATTTTATATATATTCACATACATGTACATATAAACAAAATATGTGCATCATATATGGATGAATCAGAGTATATATGAATATGTATACACAAATTAGAATAAATATATATACTCTGATTCTATATAGCATTTATTCATTGAAGAATTTCCTAATATGGGCTAAAAAAGAAGAAAAAGGCTCAATTTGCATATGTATATAGTAGTTAACCACAGTGCAGTGTAGCCAAAGAAAGCAGAATACATAATCCCTCTTAAAACTGGGGACAGGTTTGATAAAAACTCTTCTTAATTTCTTCTGTGAAAGTGGAATGTGATTTAACCACACCTACAAGCCCAGCTTCCAGGAAAAGGGGGTGTAGGACTGCTTTTTGATATATTTCATAGCAGACAAAACTCCCCTCAAGAATGGAAAAACAGCGCCATGAGGACAGAAAAGCAGAGAATAATAAAACAGGTGTTACATAAGTCTTTTTTCCTGAGTGCTGTTATCTCCCACCTCCAAAGACATCACACATCTCTACTGGAAAATCACCTCACTGTCTTCAATGTAGGCAGTGGAGGAGCTCCAAGCTCTTCAGCAACATTAGTGGGGTTAGAAAACAGCTTTTTTTTAACACTGTACTTACTTCCAAACACAGAGACACTCGTGAACTTACCTGTTTGGTGCTTCTCTGCCCA